>JAOTQJ010000049.1:25439277-25453513 GCA_025642045.1 Solanum sejunctum | reverse complement strand
TATTTAAGACTTTGAAATCAATTGAAATTTTGATTATTAAATATTTTAATTAATAAAGTATATAATATAGCAAATTTAAAATAAAAAAGAGTAATTAAAATTATGTTGAAACATTAAACTACTTCTTTTATATTTATAATTTTTTTTTAAAATTCAATTTTAATCAATTAATTATTTAACTTATTACGTTACTTTAATTTTATTTATATAAATATTATATTTATTTTAAAAATAAAAATTATTTATATATAATTTTTAATTGGAGAGACTTTTCTCTCCTACTAAAAATAAATTTTTTATATGCATTCGATGATTTTCAGACTTTATGAGATTAGATATATTATTGTAAATGTTGAAGAGTTGAGAATGCCCATGGAAAGAAAGCAATGAAAAAAGTCATTAAGCGTGCAAGCAAATTGGAGTTTGTTAGGTGAGAAAGGAGAGAACTCGATCCACTTGCCAACTTATGATATTGCCAAAATTTTAATCATGTATAAAATTATAAAAACATCACACTAGTTTAAGATTATTTTGAAAAATCCAGGACCCAAAAAGATAAAAGGAAAACCATGTTTACAAATTGAAGAATATGAATATGCACCACCTAGTTAATTGAAATTAAACACAAAACACTTATCTATCAATTGTTGGTATCTATCAATTTATGGGAAAACTTCAAATAAGAAATTAATCACCCACTACTTCCTTCTAGTGCATTTCACTATTTTAAAGAAAGGAAAAAAAAGAAGGAAAAAAGAGGTCACCTGTCACTATGCGACAAAAGCGCGTATTTTTCTAAACTATGGGCCCTGCGTTATTAGACTTTGTTCCTCTCTGCGAAAAGTCTTCTAAATATTTCTAGAACCTCTTAGTAGATTACTACTATTAAATTTGCTATTCCCATTCTCTTTTTTTCTTCCATATCCTACTACCACCATTAATATTTCTTTCCACTATTTGTCCATCAAATTTTCAGTCATCTAGTCTAGAAGAGAGAGAAAAACAAAGGTTTTTTTTAGAGAAATCAAAGATAGTTATGGTCGTGTTGTTCATGGTGAAGATTGGCAAAGTTGTAGCCAATGGAAGATTCTAAGAACATCACCATCATTAATCGTCCCAAAAACAATCTTGTTCATTCTCTAGTCTTTCTTTTCGGTTTCTATTGCTGGGATTGGGAATTCCTCACTGCCCTTTTGCTTTTCTCCGTCTAATTTTCCGGGTCTTTTCAATTAATTTTTAGGTAACTCAAAATAAACCTAAATCCCAAAGGGTTTTTTTCATAGATTTAGAGAAACAGGGGATAGAAAAACAAAAACAAACAAAAAAAACAGGGGATGTCGCAAAGGACAGCGCCGTCGCCGTTTCTGTTGAAGACGTATGAGTTGGTGGATGATGCGGCCAACAACGATATCATATCGTGGAATGAAATTGGTACAACGTTTGTTGTCTGGGAAACTGCGGAATTTGCAAAAGATTTGCTGCCCAAATATTTCAAGCACAACAATTTCTCCAGCTTCGTTCGACAGCTCAACACATATGTACGTCTCTTTTAAATTCTTCATCAGATACATTTTATTTTTATTTTAAAATAAGTTATATTTTTGTCTTTTTATTTTATTTGAAAATAAATCGCGTTTTAAGGATGTTTTTCAATTTTACTCTTATTTAAATAATAGTACAGATAGTTTTACCTAATTAAAAAACTATTTGTGAAGCTTGGGAATTTTAGAAAGCATCTACCTGACCTCCGGGGAATCTTCCAAACAAATGTTACAAATTTTACTAATTAATTCATCATCCCTTAATATTTTTGGGGGGAATTTACAAATATTCACTACACTTTAAAAAAGGAATTAACTATAAGGATAATATAAGGAAAAATTAATTAATGATTCTTAATTTAGTAAGATCGACGACTAGGAATTAATTATAAGGATAATATAGGAAAAAAATAATTAATGATACTTAATTTGAAAGATGATTATAACAAATATAGGGCTGAGGGAGTACATATTAGCTTAGGTATTTATATTAAAAAAATAAACATTACTTTATATCATTTTAGGAGGAGAAAAGATTGATATATCCATTTTTCAGAAGTAAAAGAAAAAAAATTAAATTTATTTTTTATTTTTAAAAACTTTATGTGAGGATATATTTGATATTTAATTAGTATTGACGCGTATTTTCACAAAGTTGAGGAATATGTTGTGCACGATGATTTTCTCTTATTTATGATTAAATAAATATTGACACACAGTTTCGGATGCTTTCGGGAACTTTCTAGTAACCTTCTCCACAGGACGAAGTCATTATCATACTGCAACACATGAAATGCGTTCTTTATGTCTTTCCTTTCTTAGGAATAACGATATTATTATATGCGCCCTTTCGAGAACTGAAAGAGCCATATCCTCTCCCACTTTCATCTCGTGTTTATACTTAAAAAAAAAATTAAATAATTTAATTTTAACAGTAAAAAATGTATAGTAATTATTTAACTTTACTGAAGAGTCCATACTCGATATGTATAATATATTTTGTATTTGTTGATGAGTGCAAATAATTTATTTCACGTGGGGTTTGGTAACAAGGAAAGATGTAAAACTATTAAAGATGTGGTGCATTGAATAATGTTGTTTCTCTAATAGTAGGAGGTTTTGAGTTTTGAGTGGTGAGAATAAAAAAAAATTTGGTAGGGAGTGGTTCTCCAAAATAAAATTCTTCGGGACACGAATTCGAATGTGGTCAAATTTCTAATGTGGACATCACAGGAGGAGAACAAAAAAAAAGGGGAAAGATGTAGAAGCAGTTCCGTGAATAATCGTGTTTGGATTTTTTTTAAATATGTCATGTCATGACCCAAAGAAGGTGACAAAGTCCAATTGGAAACGTGGATTGTGTGTGTGTGTTCCATGTCACAAGTCACAAGTCACAACTCATCACGTTCTTTGCTACTTATATCTCGTAGCTGGAATTTTAGAATTCACAAAATCATAAATAATGATTCTTTTCATTTATTTATAATACTATTCCATATTAAATTCATTCCTTTTTAATTATACCGGTTGGCTTTAATTTTTTCAAAGCAAGTAGTATTATTTAAATTACTGCTTATATTTTTCAATGTTCCAAGATTACGGCGGAGGGGGAAAAAGTGAATATTCCTAACTACCCCTGACGGAGGAAAAAGAGGTTTCTAATTGGGCCTAACATGACAAACTATGGAGGAAAATTTTGTTGGTCAATTTTAGCTGCATTGCTTTTGCATAAAGTTGGGCTATTAAAGTTATCTCAATCTTGCTAAAGTAGTTTACTCTATTGTTAGGCGTTTTGATGGTGTCTTTTACCTAATCTAATCCTCTAGAAGGCCGCCCCCCCTCCCCCCACCCAAAAAAAGGAGAAAGGTTTATGGTTTTAAATTGTTAATAATATAAAATTTTCAAAAGAGAGTAGGGAGTTGGCTAATGGAATCATATGCCTAGAAGCTATTGTTACGGTTTTCTTTAGTTCGACTTTTTTAGTAAAGTTTTGAGTGCGCCATGTGTTTGACTCATGAGCTAATTTTGTGCACCAAGAAACAATGATTCATGAACTTCCACCTGGTGTTTAATTGAGTGAATATATAGATTTGTTAACCATGGTTGAGTAATGTTATTGTATATTCATACGCATGATATTCATCAATTGATTTGGTGTTAACATCCGGTATGAGTAAGCTTTTACCCTTGCATGGTGGGACATGCGTGCATCAAATTCATGCTTAAACTATTTCTTCAAATTCAATAGAAATTTGATACCTCAATTGAAAGATCTTTTTTCACTATTAAGCGTAAGGTGGTGAATAGCAACACCTAAATGCCTTAGATTATACATTGAATTTATTGAAGATCAATTATTAGCTAGATAATTAAGATCCCGTATAACTTGTGGTTAGGCCTTCTTCAAAGACACTGTGTATAGCGGCAGTTTTAGCCTACTGGGCTTGCCCATTTTTTAGTAACTTGCGAGTATTCTTTGGTCACAGAGAAGTTTGCTCATTTTTTTGGTCCTATATTGTACGCAGGGTTTTCGAAAGATTGTGCCCGACAAATGGGAATTCGCCAATGAGAACTTCAAAAGAGGACAGAAGGAGCTCCTCACAGCAATACGCCGTCGGAAGACCACGACATCAACCCCAGCCCCAGCCGGTGGAAAGTCCGTGGCAGCCGGTACTTCAGCATCTCCGGACAATTCTGGGGATGACATAGGTTCAAGTTCAACCTCTTCCCCAGACTCCAAGAATCCTGGGTCTGTGGAGACCCCAGGAAAGTTGTCCCAATTCACGGACTTGTCAGACGAGAACGAGAAGCTAAAGAAAGACAACCAGATTCTGAGCTCAGAGCTGGTGCGGGCAAAGAAACAATGCGACGAGTTGGTTGCTTTCTTGAGCCAGTACGTGAAGGTTGCACCAGATATGATCAACCGTATCATGAGCCAAGGAACCCCATCAGGGTCCAGCCTTGAAGAGTTGGTCAAGGAGGCTGGGGTGGTTAAAGATTTAGATAAACAAGTTAGTTGTAATGATGATGATCATGAAGACGATGACGAAAAGGGTGACACTCTGAAACTATTTGGTGTGTTATTGAAAGAAAAGAAGAAGAAAAGGGGTCCGGATGAGAATATTGATAGTTGTGGGGCGCATGGTAAAATGATGAAAACTGTGGAGTACAATGGTCCTTGGATGAAAATGTCTTCAGTGGCTGGAGAGAGCAGCAAGGTTTGTAACTGATGTGTAGTTGATACATGTGTTTAAGGTTGGAGCAGAGTAATTAGCTTCTCACTTTTGATTTGCAAGTTTGATGTTTATGAATAAATAGAAATTTGATAAGTATGAGTAGTATGGGGGTCAGATTACTGCTAAGAGTAGTAACCTCAACGTCCAGCTAGAAATTATATATATATGTATACGAACTGCTATAAAGTCGGAAGGAACTGCTGCAGCCCCCAAGGTTGCTTCGTCAATAATAATGGTTTTTGATTTATATATTCGTCTTGATGTTTACTTAATGGTTCTTCATGTTTTCACAAGGCAGAGATAAAGTTGGTGTATGTTCCATCTTCTCTCAGAATACATGATATGTTACAGTTATATCATTGTTGTTTTGTATAGTTTGAAGCATTAATCTTGTCATGGTCTTCATCAACATCGTAAGTATGTGGTAAGGTCTAAATTTGACCTTTTTAATGTGCAAAAGTAGGTTTATTTCATGATCAACTGCCATTGTGGTCTCCTGTATTTTGCGTGCCATAATACTCTTCATATATTTGACTCTTCTCTAAACTCTAATTCCACATGAACTTAAAACACAGGGAATACTTATTCCGAATTGGTATTTGGCCAACTTTTGCAACAAAAGAAAAAGTTTTCTTGAATAACAACAAAAATGATTTTTCCATTGCTAATTGGGAACACTAGTTTATAGCTTCTCTTGAAAATACAAGGGGATGAAAAGAATTACACTTTCCATTTTAAAAAGAATTATCTAGTTTGAATTCACACAAAATTTTAAAAAATAAGATTTTTTGATTTTGTTATCATAAATTAAAATTGTGTCAAGTGTATCAAAATAATTTTTAATCTTATGATCTTAAGCATGTCATATACAAAATTGAAGTTAAAATCTTATAAAAAAAGGAAAGAAATTCTTTTTGAAACGGAGAGTATTGAAAATAATCTCAAAAATTTACGAAGGGGCATGTATACATCATATATACACTATTTGTATTATAATTATACATTTATTTATATATCGACTAATTAGTTGAAATAAAAATAACCTCACATACTTTAATACACATTGTGTGTATTTTTTATCAAACAAGTACAATATATTTTTAAACACTCATAATCTATTTTTATTGCATGCATAATTTAATTTTAATAAAAATATATATTTATTATAATATTGCTAAAAATAAAAAACTATAGCTAAAATTAGAAACTATCTATTGAAAAGTACAGTAATTTTTGTAAAGCCAGCTGGCTAAAAATAACAAGAAACATAAATATTGGCCCATATTTCGTCCTCTGTAATTAAGTTTGACAGGCTCTTCTTGTCTCGGCGTCTCTTCTGTTTGCATTCCTTCTGACAAAGGAGACAACGATAGAGACAGATTTCCCATTTAAAAATTATGGTAATTCTTCTTTCTAATTTCTGTTTGCAAAAAAAAATATGATTTTGGTTTCTTTTGGTACAACCTTTTTTCCCACCTTTATATGTTAAATCACAAATATTATACATCATCTTCGCGTCTAAGTTGCAATGCATTTGCAAAGTGGTCATATTTTGAATATTTTCTTAAAACTTGTAACCGAATTAGAAAAATTATCGGATAAGGTGTCTGTGTTCTTCCCGAATTATGCAATTTAATACTCATTACCCTTCAATACCATATTCTGTAGTTTACTGACAAGAAAACAAAACCCCCAAAATAAAAATTTTAAGAAGTAGATGAATAAAGGCTATTTAGAGGGAAGATTGGAAAAAGGGAGTGATTTTTAATGTCGTTCGACTGAGATAATCATTCATATGAGGTTTTTGTTGAGATAAAATCCACATTGGTGGTTAATGGGATGCATGGTCTTCTGGTTTAGGCAATTCTATTCTTTTGAGCTAGCTTTTGGGGGTGTTAGTTACCCGTCTCACCCAATGTTGGGCCTCCAAAAAATTATTCACGCACCAAATGCTAAGCACTGGGCGTGATGGGGGTGTTGAGACATAAAGTCATACATTGGTGGTTAATGGGATAGGTGGTCTCCTTATAAGGTTTAGACATTTGCTTTGAAAAAAATTATTGATTATTGATGATGTTGTTGTGTCTTCATATAATATTATGAATAATTGAGATGGGATTATGCTATGAAGTAACATTTTGTTGTAGGATATTTCAGTGCAGTTAGTCTCTGCAAATATCTGTTCTTGATGTTTTGCTTTTTATTGACCAGGAGCATCGTTTCATCAATTTATATTGACCAAAATCTGACTTGTTCTGTTCAATTTTTTTAACTGTTGTGAAGATTTTTTCTTGTGAGGACATGATTTGGCAATTGATGCTTTTCAAAAAACTGCTACATTGATACTCTACAATACATTCTTGTAACTTTGCTGATTGCTATCTAAACATTTTTGTCCTCGTGATTCTTTCCCAGCAAGGGTTACACATAGGGTCATTTGTTTTCTTTATGTCGATTGCGCTATCTATCTAGCGCCCTTTGGTTGGGGTCCATGCTAGGGATTTGGTTAAACTACTTGGATTCTTTTTCTAGTGTTGAAGGCAGTCAATTTATCAGCCGTTGTTCCCCATTAGACTTGTCTGCTTCCTTTCTCTCTTCTTTTTTCAGTAGATGAGATTAGGATAAAGGTATTATCTCAATGCTTCTTTTCTCTTTCCCAGTTTGGTCTTTCAAATACAATTTTGGCCTGCAGTACTGCAATTGGGATCTAGTTTTTTCTGCTTTTGGGGCTTGATATTTTTCTGACGAGGGTCTTCCGAAAACGTTCTCTCTATTTCTATGAGGTAGTGGTAAGATCTGTGTACATTTTACCTTCACCAAATCCACTTATGAAATTTCACTGGGCATGTTGTTGTTGTAATAGTAGTAATGCAATTGTGAGAAAAAGTAAGACTCTTGGACATGTCAGGTTTCGAACTCTTGGGCAGAAAAATTTCTACTATTTAAGGGGAAAAGGGTGGAGGAACAGGCCCACTATCCTTTTGAGTTTTACCATCAGATGGTTTATTTAGAAGGAGAGCTTCATGTTGTGGTTGATTGCGCCAGCAATATTATTGTGAATTAGTAGATGAACTCATGGAAGATGCGAATGTGTTAAAATCATTTTGTGGTTTTACATGTACTGCACCAGCAATCCTCTTGTCTGGTTTTCCTTTTACTTGTGAACAAACTATATTTTGCTTAGTTATGTACCTTATCATCAGGCAAGCGTATCTAGAAAGTTCTCAAGAAGGGAGACTAGACAACGTCACCCTGGACTGACACAGCAAAAAAGGAAAGAGATCAAGGAAGCGTTTGAGCTCTTTGACACTGATGGCTCTGGTATGGAAGTGTTTCTATCCCAACATATTTTGTGTGCGTGTTTTCTTAAACAAGAGTTTTTTTTTTCTAAATTGCTACTGCTCAGGAACTCTTGATGCCCGCGAGCTGAATGTTGCTATGAGGTTTCGTATTTCCTTTACTGAAGTTAAATCAATCTAAGTTCTAATATGCAGTTTTTGCTAACGTAACTTTAACTTCTATTGCAGGGCCCTTGGATTTGAAATGACAGAGGAGGTAATATATAAATCCCATTGCATCCTTCTAGTTTCTGTTTGAAAGCACTCATCTGGTATTTGTTTACGTCCTCTTCATGTCACCGGATTAATATTGCATGTCAAACTTCTTTGTTTTCAGCATGTTGAGCAGATGATTGCTGACGTGGACAAGGATGGTAGTGGTGCAATTGATTTCGATGAATTTGTACACGTGATGACTGCCAAGATAGGGGAGAGGGACACTAAGGAAGATCTCGCGAAAGCATTTAACATAATAGACCAAGATAAAAATGTAGGCCCTTGTTATCCACAAAGTTCTGAATCGTGCTCCATCAAGCTTGGGTGGATTTCTAGGTGATAGAAAGAATGCAAGTACTTATAATGTTCTCTCTTGAGAATGCAGGGGAAAATATCTGCCTCTGATATTCAGAAAATTGCCAAGGAGTTGGGTGAAAATTTCACCGGAAGAGAAATACAAGAGATGGTAGAGGCAGCAGATCGTGATTGTAAGTTCTTTTTGTTCCATGCTCCTACATTAGATGGTCTCTTTAGAGTGGCATAAGTAGACATAATGAAAGTAAATTATTGTTTCCAGTCAAATGAAGCCTATTTTTAAGTATACTGATCTTGGCTCTCCGAAAACAACCTCTCTATCTATGAGGTAATGGTAAGATCTACGTAGATTTTATCCTCCCAGACTCCACCACTTGTGGGATTCCACTGGGTATGTCGTCGTGGTTGTTTACTGTGGCTCTTGGGTCTTCTTATATAGGTGATGGAGAAGTAAGTTTGGAAGAGTTTTCAAGGATGATGAGGGAAACCAGCTTCGTAAACTAAGTAGTACAAAATCAGATTTGTGAAGTTTAATTAACTTCTCCACAATTTGCTTGTCGTTGTGTTTTTCCCTTGTCCTATATCTCTCTTGCTCTGTGATGTATTGTATAGAATATACACACGTATATAAACAACTTTTTTCCAACTGAATAAATGAAACTTGCATTTGCCCAGCTGCATTTTTGTATACATAATGGAGAACTCAGTAGACAAGTTTTTGATTTAATGAACGTACAATTCACAAGGTACTATTTGAGTGCGAACACCAGTCGAAAATACAAAAAGCTTTCCACAGTTGCTGATGTATACCAGCAATTGGCATTGAGTTGGTATGTTACTTGTTATATGTACCTTAATTATGAAAGAGCTAAACAACATGAAACATAACGCGAATCACATGGTGTACCTATGCTATTTTTCATGATATTATGCAAATTGATGAAACTGATGAGAGTGTGTCGATCAAAAACTAGAAGCTGGCATTCTAGAGATAAGGGTTCTAGTATCTCTACCTTGTGAGGTAGCGATAAGGTTTACATATATTCTATCTCCCTCAGATCTCACTCGTGAGATTTCAGTAAAAATGTTATTATTGTTTGATAATATTATCAGATAACGATTATCAAAATATAGTATAAGGCCATTAATATAATAATACTGGAAAGAAACCACGGGATTCTTTTAAGGTATTTTCGATGGTACCATATTCATTTAGTTTGTGTGTCTTTTCAAAAATAGTATGCTTTAAAAATATTATATCCTCTAAATATCATTATATGAAATAGATAATTATTATTTGCAAATAAAACTATCAAAAGAAATTTATTATATATATATATATATATAATTTCAAAAAGTATTATAAGTTATAATAATTAATAACTTAAATTTTTTAATAATATATATAAATTTGTATCAGTATTAAATAAATCAAAAATTAAAAAAGCAATACCACATATTAGGTCCGTGCTTCGCGTGACTAGCTTCAAAATAAATGATTACCAATTGAATAGTTTAATATTCATAAAGTCGGGATGAAGATTGGCATCTAGTAATAGTTATCACGGTTAAATTTAAAGGAACCTTGTGTCGTCAGTGGGAACTATAGTAGAGTCCAGAACCTTCGAGGATTTCATGTTTCATGTTTGTATAATTCCTAAATACGAGAATGTTGCGGTGTCAAATGTGTATTTGCCTACATAGAATCACATGCATGTACTGATTTTTACGAAAGAGCCACGTCAACTAATTAGTAAACTTTCTCAGTGTTATTATATTACGTGACCCATCAATGCCACATGGCATAAAACTTGGCTTACAGCGAGTGCACGTAGTTAGTGATGCAGCAGCTTACACAGCCAACCAATGCAAAATCGATCAGGTATTTAAGCATACAGTTTGTCTTATGTATACAGTACATTATTGTAGTATAAAGAAAAATCTTCATCCTGATACTATTACACACATATTATATAGCTTACACGCTGTTTGTTTTGCACCTATATATATATTCTCTTGTATGAATGTGTAAAAGATTTTGAACTACTTAATATATTGATAGCCTTTTAAATTTATTAATAAATTTAAATTGGAATTAGGGAAAATATATATTTTTTATCTTATTTTATATGATATATATTTATTTTTGATCTATTTGAAAAATATATCATTCTACTTTAATTAGAAATAATTTAACTTTAAATTTTCTCTTTTACTGTTAATGAAATGATTCTTTTTTATATCATAATTTTTTTTATAAATTTTTTTAAATAATGTATCAAGTCAAAGAATATTATATAAAATAAGACAGAAAAAATAATAATTTTGATACACAATAAAACATAGTTTTATTCAATGTTCCGTTTGGCGCATTAGATTGGTCCTCAAAACTATCTATTTTACCATTTATATTATTGATGAACAAGTTAGTGCAAACTCTAGTAAAGAGGCTTTTAGGTTTCCTTCCAGGACCTTCGAGGATAGATAACGTGTTGTGCGGCGAAATACGAGAATGTTTGCGGTGCCAAGTGCATATCTGCCTACAAAAAATTACAGTGTACTCTGAGGTTTAAGAAAGAGCCGCGTTAACTCTGAACACCTCAGTGTTACGTGGGCCTGCACCCCGTCAGATGAAGGGCACAAATGGCATAAAAATAGGCACACTATTTGTGATTCAGCAGCTTAAACAGCCAACCATAAGTATTTAAGTATAGAGTTTCTATAATTTATATACATTATATTATATTAGTAATATTGAAATCTATTTATTATTCCATCCAATCCGTAATAATGGAGATTTTTTTTTATAATTCAAAATAAGTAAATTTTTTAAAGTTTAGTAGAGCTGTGGAGATTTTTTTGTTTATTTACATCTTTTAGAAGAATAATTTAGAAATAATCAAAAAAGAAGTGATAAATACTCCGTATTTTATGTATAATTACAATATTTTTCTTAAGCAGTATATATGTTTTATGGACTAGAGAGTATAGTACATAAAATCACTATTATAAAATATTTTCTTTATTAGAAATATAAGGAAGTTCAATTTTTGGAATGAAGGAATCTCCTGTGTATAGAAAGTTCTAAGCTCTTTCTGGAACCTAGGAAGATGTTATAACGAAGTTCGACTTTTGGAATGAAGGAATCTCCTATGTATAGAAAGTTCTAAGTTCTTTCTGGAACCTAGGAAGATACTTATTTTAGTAGCTAGGGAATCTACTAAGGTGCTTTGCTTTTAAGTATAGAGACAGTTTGACTCCTTACATGGACCAGTTTTTAAATAGCCACGTCAATTAATCAAATTTGCTCATTACGTGGCCTACATATAAGTCAACCTCGTGTGCAGCAACTGTTCCAGCTCACCCCAGCCACATACCCAAAACAGAACCTATAAATAAACAGGCACACAACTTATCTAAGTCAAATCATTAGTTAACTACTAGTACAGCAAACTTTCTAAATTTAGAAACAAAAGAATAGGTAGTATACCCTCTCCCACAAACTCACTCAAAACTGTCTACATCAAGAGAATCAATAATGTATACCCTCTCCCACAAACTCACTCAAAACCAAGAACTTCACTATATGGTCTCGGCTCTCCGGCATGTTGTCTCCGGCGCCGGTGATGGTCTGGCGAACGATGAAGCTGCTCAGCTTTTGTGGGAAGTTCAAAATGCTAGTGGTGGTTCAGCAAATTCCATGCCACGTAGGAGCAGTAATGTGGAGCTGCAGAATGGGAAGAAGCGGAGAAGGAGAAATATGAAGAAGGAATATAGGGGAGTGAGACAAAGGCCATGGGGAAAATGGGCCGCAGAGATACGTGACCCGCATCGAGCCCAACGCGTTTGGCTTGGTACTTTTGTTACTGCCGAAGATGCTGCTAGAGCTTATGATAAAAAAGCGATTGAATTTAGAGGCGAAAAGGCTAAGACCAACTTTCCTATTTCGGAATATACTGCTGTCACTGATGTGATTACCAAGTCGCCGCCAACTGTAGTAATGGATGAAGAGAAAGAATCAGTACAAGTTCTTAATGGAGGTGACGTGGCAGTTAATGGTGAAAATAAAAATAGTATTATGCAAAATGGTGATGATGACGACTTCTGGGATACGTTAGAGGATGATGGACTTGTCAAGTGGCTCATGACAAAGGATATGTTCTTCTCATCCTTTGATTTCTCTTAATTATGTTTTTTGTTTTATGTGAAAACCTTTCTTTTTTTTTTTTTTTACTTTGGCTGTATGTCGTTTTTTCAACTTCTTTTTAAGTGGCTACTAAGTAAGGAGTGGAAAGAAAGGAAATGTCTTCTTGTTTAAGTAATGTACTGAAATGTTGAGGTTGTAATCATATTATATATATTCACTCTCTTATTAAAAGTGTCTTCTTTTTATTATTTATCACTAAGTTGTTATTTTTTTTTAGATCCATTATATATTAAGGAGAATTATTTAAAAATATTATAAATTATAATAATTAATAATTTAAAATTAAATAAAAAAAACTATAAATTATAATAATTAACAATTTAAATTAAAACAAAAAAAGTAATATATATGTGATATTAAATATCACAATAATAATTATTAACTTAAAATTTTAAAATATATAAATTTTTTTAAATATTTCTTTAAAAGAATTTCAGTACTATATAGATATAAAACTTTGACTCTCAAAATTCTATATTGGAATATAAATAAAATAAAGTAAATAAATATATTATTTAAAATATCATAAAATGCACTATAAAGAAATAATAATCAACTAACTTAACATGTTTAAGTATATATATAAATTTAATTAATCACACAAACTTTTTTTAAAAAAAACATATATATGTTAGAGGATTTGTGTTACTACTTTCAAATAAATTATTACCAATCGAATTGTTACATATAAGTCAAAATCAAGATTCGCGTCTAATAATAGTTACCACGGTTAAATTAACGGAACCTTGTGTCGTTATTTGGAACTCTAGTAGCATCCAGAACCTTCGAGCATTACATGTTTGTCATTCCTAAATACGAGAATGTTGCGGTGTCAAATACGTATTTGCATATGTAGAATCACATGCATGTACTGATTTTTATGATAGAGCCACGTAAGTTAATTAATACACAGTGTTATTATATTACGTGGCCCATCATGGCCGTCAGATGGAGCCACAAATGGCATAAATCTTAGCTCACAGAGTGTTCACTCAGTTAGTGATTCAGCAGCTTACACAGCCAACCAAAACAAAATCGATCGAGTATTTACGTATACCGTTTGTCTTGTATACAGTACATTATTGTAGTGGTCTCCAACCGAATACTATTACATGGATGTTATATTAGCAAGTAATTTACTACTTGCTTTAAAAAATATAGTAAATCTTAATGTTTATCAAGAAGCACGCACATTTAAATTTTTTTTTAAATGAATGTGTATATGGGTTTAAACCCAGATTTATTCATAGCATAGAGTACTTAAAAAAACAGTATGCTTCTCTCTATTCCATTCTAAAAAAAAATCATCTTAATATAATTAAAAAAAATTAATTTTAAATTTTTTTATTCTTAATAAAATAATTCTCATATCATTTTAAATTA
>JAOTQJ010000049.1:25416558-25431615 GCA_025642045.1 Solanum sejunctum | reverse complement strand
AAGTTTAAAAAAATTTACTTTAATATCAAATCAAATAGTATCACATAAAATGAAATAGAAGAAATAATAATTATAATATATAATAAAATATATTTTATTCAATGTTTCGTTTGGCGCATTCAGTTGGTCCTTAAAATTACCTATTTTACCATTTATATTATTGAATAAGTTGGTGCAAACTCTAGTAAAGAGGCTTTTAGGTTTCCTTCCAGAACCTTCGAGGATAACATGCTGTAATTTCGACATACGAGAATGTTTGCGGTGCCACGACAACTCTGAACACCTCAGTGTTACGAGGCCCAGCAACGCCGTCAGATGGAGGCACAAATGGCATAAGACTAGGCTCACTGCGTGTGCATGCAATTTGTGATTCAGCAGCTTAAACAGCCAACCAAAACAAAATACAGTATTCAGGTATAGAGTTTCTCTTATATACATTATTATTATAGGAGTAGTAGTTAAAATTAATTTAAAATCCCTCTAATCAGCATTAATGCATTTTTCGGATTCTCTTTTCATATTTATACTTTTAGGAGAATAATTTAGAAATAGTAAACGTAGCATTTTATGTTTGTTTACAACATTTTTCTTAAGCAGTATATATGTTTGATATAGAGGTGTAAAACGAACGAGTTAAATTGAAATTGGATGAGATTGAATTCAATTTAAATTATTTTAAAATTAATTTAGAAAAGTTTAAGCGGGTTAAATGGATTATCTATATTTGACTTATTTTGATAACTTTAGTTTTATGAACTAGAGAGAGTAATATTTTATATATCATATTTATAAAATATTTATCATTAATAACAATATAGTTTCAATACATATATAATTTATTTCTAATATATAACGCAAATTTTTTACTAAAATATAAGTTTATTCTATATTAAAATATGTATAATATATTTTTATAATTTTAATATATCTTTTATACATAATATAATTTATTTATATTACATGCATAATTCATTTTTATTATATAATGCAGTTTTTTCATTTTTAATAGATCATGTAGTATTTATAAATAATACATATTTTATAAAAGGCACCTGGCAAGATATTAGAAACGACAGAATCTACTAAGGTGCTTTGCTGTCAAGTATAGAGACGGCTTGACTTCTTACATGGACCCATTTTTAAAATAGTCACGTCATCATTAATCAGATTTTCTCATGACGTGGAGGCCATATGTGTCATCCTCGTGTGCAGCCAGTGTTCCAGCTCAACAGTCACCTCAGCCGCATAGCCAAAACAAACAACTAGTACAACAAATTTTCTTAATCAGAAACGAAAGAGAATTGTCTACACTGTCTACATCAAGTGAGTCAAAAATGTATACCCTCGCTCAAAAACTCACTGAAAAGTCAAAACTAAGAACTTCACTACATGGTCTCAGCTAGCCGGCATGTTGTCTCCGGCGCCGGAGCCGGCGACGGTTCATCTAATTCCATGCCACGAAGGATCATTAATGTGGATCTGCAGAAGAGGAAGAAGAGAAATACGAAGAAGGAATATAGGGGAGTGAGACAAAGGCCATGGGGAAAATAGGCCGCAGAGATATGTGACCCGCACCGAGCCCAACGTGTTTGGCTCAGTATTTTTGTTACTGTAGAGGATGCTGCTAGAGCTTTTGATAAGAAAAAAGCGATTGAATTTAGAGGCAAAAAGGCTAAGACAAACAGGATATGTTCTTCTCATCTTTAATTTTTCTTAATATGTTTTTTGTGGGGTTTTTGTTTTCATCTTCTTTTAAGTGGCTATTAAGTAAGGAGAGGAAGGCAAGGAAACATCTTCTTGTTTAATGATGTACTAAGTGTTGAGGTTGTAATCATATTTTATATATATATTCACTCTCTTATTAAAAGGGTGTCTTCATTTTATTATCACTAAGTGTTTTTTTTATTATTACTAAATTGTTCAATTTATTGTAATAAATTTAAAGGATTTAATTAAAAATTATAAAATTTAATTATTTTTTTAAATTATGTGTTCAATTGAATTAAAATATTTAAATTAAAACGGAAAGAATACTTTTTTATGAAAAATTAAAGGAAAAGAGTCAAACCAAATAAAGAGTGCATGATTTTTATTTTTTATTTTTTTGTTAGAAAAACTTGTACTAATATCTATTTAAAATTTGGTACAACAAAATAAAAAAGGAACGTGTCTTATTTTTTATATTTGATTGAACAGAAGAAATTTGCGTTGAAAGGGCCTCAGAGAAACCTACCGATTGTGACATTTTTGTGCCTTTATATATTGTTATAAATGGCTTTTACTTCAATTAAAATTGCTTGTCCTTTGATCCACGTAAGAAGAACAAAATTGAAGTTATACTGGATTGGACTCTGATGCTTCAATGCAAATAATTTAAATATCTTAAAGAAAATATAAGTTAAATTATATAGCAAATAATTTAAATATCATAAAGAAAAAGCAATCTATATAGCAATCATATTATGATCTATTATACATTATTTAAATTAAATGACCAAATTGTCCTTTTTAATATATCCTAAAAAAATTATTCTTTTAAAAAATATGAAGTATTTTACTATTTTATCTTTGACTGATTATTTAAAAAAAGGAAATAACTATTTAATAACGTAAAACTTCATATATTGGGGTAAGAGTCCTTTTGAAAAAATAAAATTAAATTCTTCTTGATTATGACATTATTTACTTTGAAACAAAAGAAAGATAAAACACCTTGCATGTCGTACATTTTTGTAGTATATATAAATTAAACTATTAAACTTCATGCGATCTTGCTTGATAATTTGATATAAAGGCTGCTGGTTCGGGGTTGTGGGTTAATTGAATCATGTCTTGTTTATCATATTCTTGATTTGAGTTAATTTGAGAAAAATAACATTGTCCTCCAAAGAATAATCAATTCTCTCTTAATTATTTAAAATTAAATAATTATTTTCAATACATCTCATAATTAAAATTCGAGGGGAAGTAATATTGATCCAGTGGAAACTCCAAAACTTAACACTATTGTGGTGCGGGTAAAAAAGAAGCTTCAATAATAAGTACAGTTCTTCTGGAACCTTCGATGATTTATATGTTCTAATTTGAGGAATACGAGAATGTTGCGGTGTCAAATGCAGATTTAGGTAAACACTTTTTTGGGCTCAGCAGCTGCGTCTTCCTCATCGTATTCCAGTTACAAGTGGCATACATACGGCTAAGCGTTCCCACACCCAACCAAAACAAAACACACCGTATATTTCTACTTTTACTTGTTATACATAAAATAATATAGTAATAAATAATTTGTCTTCCCCTTAAAATTATAAACAGAAAAAGGTGATGCACGTAAACACATCTTTAGGATATTTATACTTTTTTTACTATATTAGTTCTGATATAATAAATTAATACAATTAATAATACAAATAAATTATAAATTGATACAATAGGACCTCACAAATATTTTGTGTATAAATTAAAAAATTCATTAAATATGCTATTAAAATATTAATTTTGAATTAATCTCAGTTACTTAGTACTTAAAAGATTACTATATCATATTTTTCCTGTCTCAAATTAATTAAATTTTTTATTTTTTTTTAATATTTAAAATATTTGAATTATTTAAAGTTCAACGTGAATGTTTGAAATTTTTTTCATATTGCTCTTTTATTTATTGAAATTTTATATTTTCTAGGAGATAAATTGGACTACATATTTATGATTTTACAAAGAGCAATAATGAAAAATATGATATAAATTTTGTCTTTTTTATATTTTTCTTAATATGTGTGCATTCCTCTATTCTATTTTTAATTGAATCTGCGAGGTAATGTACACATATAAAGACAACATTCAAAAATAAAATTTATATCATACTTTCACTATTATCCTTTCTTTAAAATCATAAATATATAGTATAATTTATCTCCTAAAAAGTATAAAAATTCAATAAATGAAAAAATAAATATAAACAAAGTTTAAAATATTTATTTTAAAATTTAAATAATTTAAATTAAATATTAAAAAAATTTCAAAAATTCAATTTGGGTCGGAGGAAGTATTGAAAAGAGGGAGTATATCTTATATTATATATTTATATATTTTAATAATAAGAAGATTGTATAATATTGCTAGCAGCTTCCAATTTTTGCATGTTCTTTTTAAGAATGCTTTGCTGTCAAGTAGAAAGACAGTTTGACTGTCTTTGACAGTCACATGGACCAGTTTTTCCCAAATAGCCACGTCAAGTATTCAGAGGTTCTCACTACGTGGCGTACAACTAAGTCAACTCCGTGTACAACTATGTTCCAGCTCACCCCAAAACAAAACACTTTTATTATTTATAAATACTAGTCCATACAAGTACGCCCACAGCATATCCATTTCATTGACTTCTTAACTGGAACAAAAAAAACATTCAGGAGAATTTCTTAATATGGAAAGAATGAATAGATTGTATCAAGACATTAAATGTACTCACAAACTGACTCATGAAGAAGAATTTCACTACATGGTGTCAGCTCTCCGACATGTTGTTTCCGGCGCCACCGCTGATGGTCGGGCGGACGGAGAGGCTTCTCAGCTTTTGTGGGAAATTCAAAATGCAGCCACGTCAGATCATAATTCAATGCCACGTAGGAACATTAATCATAATGTTGGGAACTCATTCCACGTGGAGATGGAGAACGAGAATGGGAAGAAGAAAAGGAGGAGGAGGAATACGAAGAAGGAATTTAGGGGAGTGAGACAAAGGCCATGGGGAAAATGGGCCGCAGAGATTCGTGACCCACACAAAGCCCAAAGACTTTGGCTTGGTACTTTTATTACTGCTGAGGATGCTGCTAGAGCTTATGATAAAAAGGCGATTGAATTTAGAGGCGAAAAGGCTAAAACAAACTTTCCTATTTCCGAATATGCTGTTAATGATGTTAACAATTCTCCAAGGGTGGTAGTGGAAGAACATGAAAAAGACCAAAGTGTGATGAATGGTGATGAAGTAGCAATGGCCATTGATAATACTAACAATAATGGTGAAAGCAGTATGGATAATGGGGATGACTTTTGGGCAACTTTGGAAGAGGATGGACTTGTCAAATTGATCACGCAGAATATGTCCTTCGATCCTTAAATTTATCTTATGGTTTTTGTCTTATCTAAAAAATATCTTCTTTTTTTTATTTGACTTTTGGGCCACTTTGGCAGTCTTCCTTCTTATGTGGCTGGTACGGAGTGGTGGGAAATATCTTGTTGTTAGAGTATTGTACTGGGTTTTAAGGTTTCAATCATTATTTCCATCAAAATTTCTATGGAAGGTCATACAAATTTTAGAATTTACTCTATCAAGGTGTAAATATATTTGATAAACAAGTTCTCAATTTTTACAAAAAATTAGTATTTTAAAATTTAAAATAGTATTTGAAAAGTTTTAAAGATTTAAAAACTATCCATATATTTGTAAATTTGATAGAAAACACTCATTTTTATTTATTTTAAATATTATCTATTTATTTTATCTGAAAAGGTTTGAAGTATAATTTGAGTGATAAAATTGAGTAAAAAGAATAATTTTTTTAGTGACTTAATTATAATTTCAAATGAACAAGTAATAAATTTGGGTATGCCATTAATATATTGATTACATTCATATTGTTATTTATAATTGTTGGGTGTTATTGATTATAGTAAAAAGTTATTTTTTTAATGGATGCGCTCATTACAGAATAGAATGATGATAAACTTTATAGTATTTTTGACAATTTTTAAAATTTAGGGTTATAAATCATTTTTTAAAAAATAAAATAGTTATATAAAAATTTCATCAAAACTATATTCACAAATAACTTGTCAAGAATATTTGAGAATTTGAGGCCAAATGCTTTCTAAAATTACTTTTAATTATATTTAGGATGATAAACTTATTCAACTAATATTTTTTTGAGAATCTTACATAAATAATTATAGTTTATGAGTTATCATTATTCTCTAGCTATAATTATGATAATTACTTAATATAGCTACATAATTTATGGAAAAAATACTTTATGAAAAAAATACAATATACATATAATTTAAAATTGATTTACTGTATTTAAGCATGAGTATATACTGTCAATTTAATGGCTAATCAAAATGCTGTAGACGTTTTTCTTTTAAAAATATAAACGGCAGTACCATTAATTGGGTTAGTTTCCATTTTTAAAGTGTCATCTATCAATTATTTATTTTTAAAAAGGCAAAACTCATTGTAAACATTTGTCATCCGGACAACTAATTGGAAAAAAATATATTTATGTTCTCGTGATTCCTCCATTGACAGAAGATCTCCATTTTGATATAGGTAATTTTGATATATGTGATATAAAATTGTGGTTTTACCGCCTTTGTTATGTCAACTGTATACATTATTTTATAACTAATTCTTTTTTAAATTATGAAATAGCAGATGTCAATCATAGCAGTTTTAATCAGGCATTTAGGATAATGGAATGAAAATAATAGCATGTCGAATACAGTGTGAACGGAGTTGTGTTGAAGGAATATACTTCGTATGATGATTTGGTTCGTTTAATTGCGAATCAGTTAGGTGTAGATTTGATTACAAATTGCATAAAAATCAAATACACTATTGATAGTAGCGATGGGCCTATGAAAATACACAATGACATAGGTGTTCGATTTTATGTTCAATTAAAGAAGTCAAATGTAGAACTTGAGGTATATCCCTTATGCATAACAATTGTTGAAAAGGATATATGCTACTCTGTTAATGGGAAAATTGCAATTCAGAAAATGTAATGTAGCTTGAATACAATTGTGAACAATTCGAGACCGAAATCGTGAATAACTTGAGACTGAAACAGTGCAGCAGTTAAATGTGGTTGTTGTTGAGCAAGAAGATGTATGGAATGATTCCAATAGTTTAATTATTACTAATTGAAATGTAAAGGAAGTTTTTGTTGATCAGATATATGTGGACAAGGCAACACTAATGGCTGTGATGAATAAGTATGCAATCAATAGTCGATTTCCATTCTTGGTCGAGAGGTCCAACGCTATACGGTAAAGATATTGTGTCGAATGTACTTGTATATCACATTTTGTGACCTTTTAAAATATATATACACTTGATAATTGAGCATATGTTTCTTTTCTTTTTTCTTCTTTTTTTTTTTTTTTTTTTTTTGTAAAACTGATCTTATTTGAATAAATTTTTAGTTTAACCCTTGTATGCATATCTCAAGATTACAAATGGTTGTTGAGGGCATCAAGTATAAACAAGTCAAAGATGTTTCGAATTAGTGTTTCACAATAAGCATACATGTCCTTTAAAAGATAGAATATACTCACAACGTCATGCAACAAGTGGATTGATTGGAGGAATTATTACACTTAAGTTGAGGAATCGTAAGAGGAAATATACACCAAATAAAATCATAGCAGACATGAAAATAGATCTTGGTGTGGATGTCAACTACATGATGGTTTGGCAAGCAAAAGAAAAAGGCGTTGGATTCGATTATGGAGAGACCAGCTGAGTCCTACAATAAACTCCCTGGATACTTGTACATATTGGATAAGACCTATTCTGGGTCACATATTCAAATGAAGGAAACACCTGAAAATCAATTTTTGTATCTGTTTATCTCGTTGCATACTTTTATAAAGGGGTTCGATTATTGTAGGCTAATTGTGGTTGTAGATGCTACCCGTTTCAGAGGGGCATATATTGGTGCTTTCGTTGCTACTAGCACTTTGGACGGGGCAGGTAAACAATCATGTGGTGTATGCATGTATTCTTGAATTGTCATTCTATAGCTATAGTTGATATAGATTGAGACTATATTCTCTTTTACTTCTTAATTATCACATGTTTACTTAGACAGC
Organism: Solanum sejunctum; assembly: GCA_025642045.1. NCBI lineage: Eukaryota > Viridiplantae > Streptophyta > Magnoliopsida > Solanales > Solanaceae > Solanum > Solanum sejunctum. Next base: position 25,423,746 of record JAOTQJ010000049.1, on the reverse strand, counting down.
TCACCTTGTGCATAGTAACTTATCGGGCTCCTATTGACAACATGATTTAAGTGCTAGATTTAGATTGTGACCACTTAATGATGATTTCAATATTTTATTTAGATTGCAGAATAAGATCACCTAAATGATAACTTCAATATTGTCTAACTTCAAAGTTTTACTAATACTGCCTATTGTCTAAAGTATTAAGAAAAGGCAAATACCCAAATATTCACTTAAATTTGAACTTGACAAACGTGTCCCAAGTGAACACTTCAGGTTGACATGGAATATGCTGTGTTCTACACCTTACATTTGAGAGAGTTTCCATTCCATTTAAATACACCACAAAAAAAAAATCTTCTTAAAAAGAAAAGTAGAAAAATACTTATTTATTTATGTAAGATTCTCTTTGTTAATTCATCACCATTTTTGCAGTCAGCACCTTCTTCTTCTTTACAAATATTGCACATGTCATCTAATTATTAGTCCATTTTTTACATATTGAAAACAGGTGTGTTTCATTCACTTGGTCGTAAGTGTTCAAAAAGACCCCCTTACAAAATGTGCTCTGAAGCTATAACTAGATAATACAATAGTGAGCTTTGTATACGTTTTCTAGTGAATGGTGTATGCAGTGATCTTAAAATGACTGTGATCTTGTTGTTGTTAATGGACATTGTTTTGGATATCATGCCCTGTAATGTGTTTTCGTCTTCTGGTTGGATCAATATGTATATTTAAAATAGGTATTGTGGGTACGATTACCCAGGATAACATTACTTTTTGTTATGTAATTTAGTTTTTGAAGGAGAAATAAGGTTCATGGGATTTGAATAGAACCTATATTTGTTTGTGAAATTAGATTAAACAATGACCACCTCATATACTAAACCAAACAAGAACTTCAAGTTTCTGTAACTTTAACAAAGACAAGTTCCAAAACTTCTCAGTTTCCTATCTTTATCTTCCATGATAGACACTTCGAAAGGAGGTTTAGGAAATTGATTTTACGGTGAAAAATTTTCTAATTTTTGTATCCTTAGTTCCAATCCAACAAGAAGATTTTCTGAAATAAGCAGAGTCTCAGCTTTAATGGACGAGCATCTTCAAACTTACTGACATTCTTTTAAGTCCTTCCAAATGGGCAGGAAGAAGAGATTATACAAGAAACATTTTTCACTTGGGGAAATCTTGACTATTAGTAAATAACTTCCCCTCTCTCCTTCGCAAAACTAAATATACATTAAAGGAGCTATGACTATGGAGGAACACTACTTGATGTCTATAGCAAACAACATATGATGTCACCATTCTTCTCTCAAATGTATGTTTGCTACTTGACTCACAACAAAGGTCACTACAATAAAAATGTATACGTCACAATTTATTCTGAAATGACAGTTGCGTTAGTAGTCAAAAGTTACTCTATCCAAGAAAATGGTTGTTCATTTCCTTTCCTCATTTCTAATCCTGGCCTCTCTGTTTTAATGTTTATTTTGGAAAAATTTTATATTTTTTAAATCATAAATGATACATGACAATCAAAAAAAGATAGTTACTTTTTCAAATTGGTATTTATCAGCATGACACCCCAAAAAAAAGAAACTACGTACCAGAAAAAGTTGTATATATTTTTTTATATTGACTAAAAACATAAATACATATAATATTCAACTGTCAATTATTTTTTATGTAAGATTCTCTTCTTTTTTCGGAATAAATTATATACCTCCTTTGTTGATCGTTATCCTTCTTCATGCACTTTTCCACTGCTACATTCTTTTCTTTTCTTCTTGCCACCCATTGATTTTCTCTCTCAAAAGTTTTGACCCTTCTTTTCTCTTAACGGACTTTGCCCTTTGCTCATAAGTGATCATATTCAATGGTACGGAATTGTTATTGTTCTTTTTACACATCTCCATCTCCATTGCAGCAACGGATACTAGAATAATGACTTGTTGAGTTATACACAAGTCAAAGGATGGTACATCATCCAAAAGTTATCAAAGTAGCTTATACCTCTTGTAACTCTTCTTGGAGTATTAATTTCATTCATTGTGAATATTGTGGAAACAAAAATTGATACACGAGCCCTAACTGATGAAAAAGAAAAAATATGTATAAGAATGAAACTTCGCTATAGTTTAGAAAATCTGTAAAATACCTTGTTCTTGAATATGAAATCACACCTTCAATGCCTGAAATCATTCAAAAAATTGTGAATTTGATGACGAAATCAAACAAAATAACCAAAAAACAGGAAGAAAAAATTACTGTAAAATGCAACCTTTTTTTTTAAGATGGAACAGTAATTCCGGGAGATATCGACCAAGGAATGTCAAGAAAAATTTCATCCAAGAAAATCTTTTGAGTGATCTTGCAGCGGAAGATGAATTTTTGAAAGAAACGGCTTTATAAACTATGACTTGAATCAGAAATAGTTCGTCTGTTATCATAATTCTCTTGATTGGAGTAACATGTATATTTTCCTAATTTGCATAGTTATTTGACATGTATTTTCCTTAAATTACTTGTACCGTATCTTTATTATTAAATACATAATATTTTACTATTAATACATACATACATACATATATATATATATATAAAAGTGTCATCATAATGAATAAATATTATTAAATATTTGCTATACCATGTAGTTTACCCTATTTTTTTCCAAAAAATTGGAAAAAAAATATACTATTTAATGATTATTGACTTCTAAATTGAAGTTTTAATGATACAAAAAATGTATTGGGCCAAGCTAAATAACAGTGGAGGAGTTGTCCTCACCTCACACATTACTAAAAGATGGGCTTAATCTAACATATAGTATGTTTAGTCATCAACTGAAATTTCAGTTGTACTATTTCAGTTTTCTTAGAAGCAACTATTTATGTGGTTGTTGCTTTAAGGGATTAGAGTTAGTTCCTAGGTTGCTACTCTTGTTTTAGTGAATTTGGAATAAATCCTATAGAGGCGGTTTTTTCACCCTTGTGAGCCGGGTGTTTTTCCACTTAAAAATGCTGTCTTCTTACTTTACTGCATTTCACATTTTACTTCCAAGTAGAAAGGAACAGGTAACGTAATCTAAGCCATCACTTAGGCAATACTCAAGTATAATCTAATCCATTCCCTCTTGTGTTATTAGGACGTCAGAATGTCAATATCTTATACCCAAACTTGATTAAAAAGATCCAATGCTGATTGTAGCTAATACAAGATAAAAAGTTTATATAGTTCGGCCTTCTTAAGATAAAATATTTGTTAACAAAAACTATTTTTTCCAATCCAATTTGCCGAATGTGTTAGTTCAAAGCCCGAAAAACTGTGTTAGTGGCGTTGGCGGTCGTCTTATGGTTAATGTGTTTTTGGTTGCTATTTAATCCACTTTATGGATTATAACTTGAATGGGTTTTGTATGTGTAAAAGCGTCCAAACTAGCTTATGCGTGATTCAATCTGAGTTGGCTTGGGCGCAACTCAGCTGATATACTGCTCGACTACTTCACTGAATACTGGGCGTGTTACAGAAACTAACGGATGGTGATATTTATGGCCCTTTTTGAAGCATATTCTCAAATGTGTGAAGGAATGAAAAGTGGAATTATAGTATTTATTTTTCTTTCATCAAGCAAGATATATATGTCGAGTGTTTTTTCAGCCACAATGAATGTTAGTATTCCTTTCATCAATGGATGTGCACTGTTTAACTAAACACAAATCATTTCAGAAAATTCAAAGGTTAAATTCTTTTGAATTATAAAGAAAAACAAAGTTTTATTTAAAATAATTTTTTATAAAAGAGTATGTCGATGAGTAAAAGACTCGCCATAGCCAGAAACATGACATGCTCAATCATAGATTGCAGTACTTGTAGGCATTCAAAACTCATACAACCAGAAAAATATTTTCACTTAACATCTGACGACACTTGGCAGAGTTGAAACAGTGAAACCGGCACCTAACAGAGCAACTTTAGGACAAAATTTATCAAAAGAAACTGCAGCCAACAAAAGAGTACTATAAGGACTCTAATCTTCGACCCTGCATGAATCACTTGTTATTCCGCGCTCGAATACTTTTGACATAATGAGCAAGCATCCAACCGCTTTAGTTATCATTTAATAAATAGCCCGTTCCTTTTGTTCTGCTGTTAACAAATACTAACAAGCGACTAAATCAACGAATCGAAGCTAAAGGAAAATTTTGCAGATAACAGCCGGGCACAAGGTTTAGTTTCATATCTCAGCAGCCAAAACCACAACTTAGTAATCCATATTAGGGACAAAATTGAGAGGATCACTATAATCACCAACCAATTACCTAAAGTGCAAATTAAGTTATTTTCAGAGGCCAATAAATGCAAGGTGTACCAAAACTAGATTGAGTGTCGCACCGACATAAACTCAATGACAGATCCTTCTTTACCTATCAAGATCTCTAAACAACCATGTGGTTTTGCTCATCCATTGGTTTTTGTCCCACTAAGGGTTTGCTTAGCCACGTATATTTGTTTCACCTTAGTAGATGGAACCATGCCCAAAGACTGATTTCTGCCATGGAAACCCATTCTGCGATGGGACCAGTCATTTCCAGCCATATTTCTCTGAGACATTCCACCACCCCTGTGATAGTTGTAGCCTGCAGTCTGATTCTGCTGAGCAGAGGCATTCTTCTGCTGGCTCTGTGTTTTGAAGCCACTGACACCTTGATCTTTAACACTGTTGCTGACGCCATTTCTGAGAGCATCAATTTTGCCAGTATCTGCATCAGCACATCCAGAGGAGCTTTGACTGGCCAGGCTCTGAGCAGAAACACCAATACACCCCGACTTGGATGAATCTCCAAGACCAATTTCAACAGGAAACTGAGCTGCGTTGGCTTCTGTCGCAACAGTAAAACTGGGGGTACCATCAGAGGCTTCTGGAGGATGAGATTCCAAGAACTTACTGGTATTCAATGACTTATCCACTGAATGACCGTGCCCGAATTTGGGAGGCAATGCGCCTTCAGCTTGCTGCTGCAAGGGGTGAGAAATGGGAACAGAATGAAGAGGCGATGCAGGGACATGAGACCAGCGAGCTTGGACTGGCATTTCAGGTGAAGACTGAGTTGGAACCAAAACGAAAGCAAAATGTTATGAGAGAATCACTTACACTAATAGATCATATAACAAAAATCTAGGGCTTTACAGAGTCCATATTCTTAAGAACTAATCAATAAGTTCTACACTAGATGGAAAAAAATGAAGACAGTAGGATTATTTCAACATCGATAAAGAAGTGAGCAACTAAAATAGACCTGTATACTCCTCTACGATAGGGTGAGATTCTACAGGCCTTTTGTTGAATTAAATGATGGAATGGCATTCCTTACCTGGAATGGAGACACATCAAACATGGCCAGAGGAGAAGCTATGGGCATAATTGGTGAAGCAGGGCCAAGGTGCTGGACGGCAGCAGGCATATTCGATAAATTCCGCTGAGAACCAGACATATTTACATTATTCATATCTGCCTCGGTGATACCCATAGCGGAGGATGATGGTGTGTGCTTCCAATCAGGCTGCTTTCCAGAAGGTAAATAAGTGGTACCCATAAAGCTCAATCCAACCTGGCCATACTGTCCAACAGGAGCAAAATGATTATAGACCACCATGTGTGGCGGACCTTGAACCCCAGGGATACCTCCAGGTGGGCTAATGAAAGAGCCAGTGAACCCTGCTGGATGACCGTAGAATGAGTCCAACGTAGAATGGCATTGTTGCCAAGCACCAAGTGGACCCGAGCTAGATACAGTAGCTTTCTGCGACTGTGATTGAGAGCCACCGGACTCCTTATGTGGACCGAAGGCAAAAATAGGACCACCCAACACAGGATTCATCTCATAGAAAGGAAAATGTGATGGCGGACCACCAGGAAAATGAGATAGGATTTGGCTCGAAGAATTCTGGGGACTTGGTAGGGGCGGCCACAATGATATCGGAGGAGTTTCAACATTGAGATCAGCAGGAAGAGATACGCTAAGAGACTCTTCTACCCTTGATTGGCTGCTCAATTGCTGATCACCTGCCAATAAAACAGACTGATTAAAACAGGTAACTGACAACCATCAGATCATAAACAAAGCATATTTGGGTATTCCAAATTTCATACCTTCAAAAGTTTTAGCTTCTGAAATAGCAGAGCCAAGTCCATTCCCGACAATCTCATCATTGCTGATAGCTGCTACAGCAACAGCAGAAGCAGCTGCTTCAGCTTCAGCCTCAGAATCTTGTACATTTAAACATGGATCATTTGCACGTTTATCTTTCTCAAAGAAAAGGGTACAATCACTTTCATCTGGAGATATATTACGAGAAATTTGTACTTCAGATCGATTAGAACCTGGAGCTCCAATCCCATGTGAAACCACACGACTACCAGTATGAAGGACTGTTGGGGATGTAACAGCACCTGGTAAGCAGGGAGATTAGATTATACATATAAAATAATCATAACTTAGAGGTACATGTACGTGGAATGATAAGGTGGGTTACCAAATTGTATTTTCTCGCCGGCAAGCAGGGAGTTAATTGGACTTGCAGCAGAAGAAAAAGATTTGTCCTTTGTCAAGATAGATGATGATGGTAAAATGGGCTCAGTGACTACACTACCGTGAACTCCAACAGAAGCTGCATGTGCTTCAAACCTAGCAGGGTTCATAGCCTCTTCAAGTTGGCTCTGCGACAAGGCCATAACCTATGCAAAAGTGAGTCGGAAAATTTCTCAGCCAACCATTACAGGATTAATGAACCACAGAGACTATAGATCTCATAGTCAACAATCTAATAAACAAAAGAACAACGAACAACAGCAGCACCAATAACCAAGTGTTTACATATGTAAATACTCGGTATCATTTATGAAAATACAGATAGCAAAATCCAGTCATAAAATAAGACATTACCTAGCTGATGTTCAAGAAAGAAATTGTGTTCAAATTTTGGCTCAAATATGGGAAAAGACACTTTCAAAGAGAAAAATAGCCAAGTATTTTTTATCCTATAACAATAATTTGGAAAAGAACAGCCACTTCAATTATGAGTTTGAAAGAGGAAAAAAAATCAGTGAAGTGATGGCAGAGGAAAAACGAGGAAGCAAAATATAACAGCAGAAACTTTTTGAGTATAGGTACCCAATGAACTACAACAACAACAACAACA
>JAOTQJ010000049.1:25391766-25405691 GCA_025642045.1 Solanum sejunctum | reverse complement strand
ATTAAAATATACTAATTTAAAAATATAAATTATTAATTTTTTATAACATCAGGCGAGAACATATATTTAAATTAATATATTTTCAAAGACAATATATATCTTAAATATTTAATTTGATATTATTTATAAAGGCTCTTATCAATATTAATTTTAATTTTAGATAATAATATTAATAATAAATTTGTAATTATATTATAACAAATAAATAAATCATCATAATTATAAAATTGATAAATACATTATCTTAATAATTACGCTAATTTCAATTACTAATGATTTTTCAAATAGGATGTACAAGATACCTGGGATTCTTTTATTTTGAAAATGAGATATTTTGAAAAAATTGTAAACAAAGAAATTTTTCGAGGAGAATATTCGCATTCTCTGGGGAACATTGAAAAAGTCTTACACTGGGCTTAAAGTAGGGAAATTGAAAAGGGTAAATCCGCGGAAGAGTGAAATTATTCTTCTATTGTTTAGCGAAGCAAAGTTTCATAAGCCATTGATGGAGCCCAATGAATCTCCATTATCGACTTCTCCATCAAGCTCCAATATCAGCCAGAAACGTCATTTCTACCTCGCCGTCGATAGACCTCAGTTCAAAATGGTAAACCTTCCTATTCTCCAATTCCTTCAACCATAGTTTTTCATACTGATTGGAACTGAAATGAAACAGGAGACTTTGGTGGATTTATTGGGTATGGCTGGCCGCCTTTGCTCCATACCTATCGTAGTTAGCTGCAGCACTCGTGACGAGCTCGACGCTGTCTTGTCCGCCGTTTCCAGTATCTCACATATTACAATGGATGCTCTGGTTCTCTCTCAATCCTTTTTCCTCTTTGTTGCAAATTGGCTTAAAATTAAGTTGTTATCTCCACATTGATGACATGTTATGGGACTTAAATGGCTACAGATGATTCATATAGCGGACACAGGTAGTTTTGAACTTCGAAATTGAGTCATAGCTTGTTAATTGATTGAATGAGGAGCATGTTATTTGAATGCTATTAGTATTAACAAAGGGAAATTGATATGGAGAGTCTCAACTGGGTTGGGATTGAGGGTTAGTTGATTAATTGATTGACCATATATGTGCGAAAATTGCAGTACAGTGATCTTCCTGGAGCGGAACGTGCAAGAGTTTTAGCTTGGTTTCGTCAGGCTACAGTAAGGTGGAACAAGCAGGCTACAGCTGAACATGTAGCTGCAGGGAAAACAGACAGGGAAGAGGAGAAGTCTCATTTGATTGTTGTCACAGATGTTTGCCTTCCCCTCATTAACTCTGGAGAGTCACCTATTAGTGCTCGTGTCTTGATTAATTATGATCTTCCAACAAAGAAGGTACTCTTCATGCAGGCTTTACATTTCCTTAAATCTTTCGTTTCAGCATTTTAATAACTCTTACTCATGGGACTTGAGGGTTTGTCAATTAGAGGTGTGACTTTTAATTGTTAACTTTAGAAAAAGAGAGATATGACTTTTGAAGAGTAGGACCACGTAAACCAAAAATTTCTTAGATTTGCTTATGCCTTTCTGTCATCATTTCAGTACACACTGAGACCTGCTTGTTTCTTTCAGCTTTTGATGTTCCATTTTTTCCCTCCTTTTGGATTCTAGTATAGAGCATCCTCACATGACATGCTGCTTATTTGTCTTTGTTAGAAAGTAAATTCGAAATTGATGCCAGAAGTACATATATAGAGAGAACATGTTAAATCCATATTTATTGAGAGTTTCTATGTACCGTCAGGTTCAAAATGATGACTATACTAGACAGACAAAACTGTTAGAAATAACTATCAGATTGGAGCCATTGAGCTCTTAGATTAGGTCGCGAGGATTCCAAAGTTAAAACAAAAAGCTCGAACTCGAAAATGCTCTCATAAATTTGAAGTATGGAAAATACTTTAGAGACTGAGATATTAGGACAAAGCAGAAATAAAACAGAATTTATTCATAGTAAGTTTAGCTTTCTTAAGAGGAATGAAGTTGAAGTGAGATTAGGTGAACACGTAGTGCTGAAATGCAGATAATTCAAATGTCTAGGCATGGAATTTAAGAGAATGACACCAAATATGGGGAATTTCAGACAAAATTGAAATATTGAAATAGGATGGCTGACATGGAAGAGTGATATGCGATAAAAGCATACTTATGTTAGTGGAAAATAAGTTTCACAGGGTGGTTGTGGACCAGTGTCTCACAATATTGTTTGGAAATGAATGTGGGCCTATCAGCCCCAAATATATCACAACTGTTGTATAAATGCAGAAATTGAGATGGATTTGTGTTTATACAAGACTAGATAACATAAGAAAATCAAATTTGGCAGAATCTGTCCCAATGTAGTGGTCCACAGGTGCGATAGTGTGATGATTAAAGATGCTCAAATTGAACAAGTTAGACATACTGATTAAAAAAAACAAAAAGGTTGATATAAAATCACAAGGAAAAAGTTCTCTTTAAAGACTTCTTTTCTTGATCAAGTAGTTCTCTCGAAATACTTATTATCTCCTGAAATCCATGTGGACTTCTCCAAGAACATAACAACCGAAGTAAGTGGTCTATACAGGCGATACCAATTAGTTTGAATTAAGTCATTTTGTTGTTTTTAGACTTACATATGTCCACATGTTTGCCAGAAGTGTTTTCAGTTTTATTAGAAGCTTATATACAATGTAGAAATTGATGTTTTGGTTTTAGATAACCTATAGTTTGTCTTACAATACATTATTTAATATTGGATGAATAAACCTAATGGAGTGGAAGAGGTGTAGATGATTCTAATAGTCTATCCCATCTAGTTTTAGGATTGAGGTGTAATTGCTTGATTTATTGTGTAAATGCGCACTCATGGATAATTCAACTGGATTTGTATTTTATAGGTTCACTCTTATATGAGTATAAGATGTGAGATGCTAGAAATATATTTATTTTCTCATCAAAGTTCTGGATTTATTTCAAGATGGATAGACCAATGCATGAATTGCATGATCCAATTAGAAGCCAAAGAAACATATTAAGAAATTGATTTTTTTTAACGATAAATATAATTTCAATTTTTTAGTGTCGCCTCTTCAGAAGAGGCCCATTGATAAGAAAAATTATGACTGAGAACCTTGATGATGACACTGAACATATATTAAGAGCAAGACTAAGTGCTCAACATATTTTAACCTTGCTTCAGGGCTTAAGCACGCGTTTGACAATACTGTTGTGTGGTGACTGTATCATAAGGGCCTGTTCCTCTTCACACACACACACAGTGGATAGATGAAAGATGGTTATTGTGTGATTACACCTCTCTAACTACTCGAGGAGAAGTAAATTGCCACATGGTTTGGGATAATTGACGTTCACAATACCACCTTAGTCTTAGCTAGTAGTGCAATGATAAGTTGCTCGTACTCTAGTGTGGGTGTCCGATAGGGGTCCGGATCTAGAGGTAAGATTCTTCATGATCTAAATTTTAAAATTTTGAGGTACTAATCTAAGGTATGGATACTGGTGTGGGGATTTAACTAAAAATAATTCAAATATCTAAAAGTAGAGTTATAGAAGTATGTCTAGATCATGGTGGCCTATTTGAAAGGATATAAATGCATGAATTTTTGAGAGCAAGTTTGAATTTGTAATTATAAATAAGTACATATGCATCTCCTTACTGTTTTATGATGTAATATGGCTATTACAAATGATATATAAGCCATGATAAACTTATAAACTTCTTGAGTTCATTGCACATTCAACAATGATGTTGATCTGTAAATATCTTTTAACACGTCTTCTGGTTTCTGACTTTTTTATACAAATATCTTTTAGCAATTAAAAAACATACGCCTAAATTATAATTTTTTTTAATGGCAAGGAGAACCCGCAACCACTACTCTTTGGGTGCGGACAGGGTAAACCCTTGCCCTATGCAATATCTCGCAAACCACATAAGAGAGGTAGCCCGCACTAGGCAAACCTGGTGCGACGAGCTTGACCTAGAAGGCAACCCCTTGCTTTCACTGGCAAAGGGTTTCGAACTTGAGACCTCCAATATGGAAGTCCCAAACCCAGATCACTGGGCCACCCTGAAGGGTTACGCCTAAATTATAATTTCACCCTACCTTTTGTTTTTAGTTCAGAAATTGTTGTAGTTGCCTCGAATTTCTCTATCGATTTTTGGTTAAAGTACCTGAAATCGATTGACTAGATCCCGTGCAGATTCTTCACCCACATCATCGCATGGGTGCGGCACATAAGTTGAAGAGTCCGAGCAACTTAGTTCACTGCAATGTGTGCATAATTCTTCTCCATCCACAAAACCCATTTACATCAAGAGACTGCACATCACCATCTTCCAGGATTACTTGCTGCGTGTATAAATACAATGGGTTCAAAGGGCAGGAAGAATTTTAAGGATTTGGCATATGCTGATTAGGTTGAGAAGTACCAATGATGAACAACGAGAATCAAAGGCAAACAAGAGCAGCTAGTGAGACTTTAATGTTTTAAACTTGAAAGAAAGCCATTAAGTGCTCCACAGTATCCAGACATGCAAGTACTGACTTGAGTTTGCGGTGATTCCAAAACCCCAACATCAATTGAAGAGAAATTATCATGAAGATCCTGTCCGACCCTGAAGTTGCTCTGATGCCACGTTGGCTGAATTCTTACATCAATTTGAGATATTTGGTGAAGAATATGAACATCCCAGTGTGGTTTCTGTATTCATGAATAAAGAACATGAACATCTGGAAGAGTTGCCTAAACTTTGAATGAATGTAAACATATATCCTCCATGTACTTATTAGAGACAGATATCTAATTTGGACACATATATGGCTCCACTTTACACTTGTTTGTAATCAGCTCAGATAAAATTGAATCATTGTAGGTGATAATCAATATATGTGTGAAACAATTAACTCGATATACTCTTTAATGTGGTTGAATTTTTTGAGGTATTTTGGCTTAGCAGTTCTCTTTTTTCGTGAGTATAGTATGTACCATGGGCTGATAAGAGTCTTCTGTTCTTAATCCTTTTAATCTTATTAGTTCCTAATTTCTGTTCTTTAGCAACCAAATTTGATCCTCGAAATTGTTGGAGGAAGTTGGCCTAGAAAAAACATGTATAGTGAAAGAAAAAGTTTACTTCACTTGACAATTGCAGTTAATTGTTTGAATTTGTGATCTGTACCTCACGACTTGCAAATGTACTTACCTTGTTGTTATGTTCTTATGTAGGAAACATATATGAGGCGCATGGCTACTTGCTTAGCAGCAGGTTCTCTTTTCATACTATAGAACTGAATTTGACAAAAGCAGATTAGACTTGAGAGAAGGAATAAGAGGATCGAAGTAAACAAAAACAAGAAAAGACATAATTATTTTTCAGATCTTCTATACATTACTTCTTCATTGGAGCAATTAAGAAGGATGTCATCCAATTGCCCTTTCCTTCAAACTCCCTTCCCCACCTTATTTTCTACGTAGTTGATAATATAATGTCATGTTAGCTGTGTTATTCTTGAACATATCACTCAAGTTTCTGGATCATATGCAGATGGAACTGTGATGAACATGGTTGTTGGAGGTGAAGTTGTTACTCTCAAAAGCATTGAAGAAAGTACTGGCCTTCTCATAGAAGAAATGCCCATTAATGTAAGTTCTTAAGTTTGTTCTTGCTGTTTATTGTTGCATGGAAACATCAGTGTGAAGCCAGGGATGGGATTATGAGTTATTTGGACCCGTGGTGTTGTATTGCCATTTGCTGATGCATGCACAATTGTGTCATATTTCCATTCTTCTGAAGTTCACTTATAATCTCAAAAATGATTGTTTGTCAACTTGTGCACATGCTTCTGAGCAGATTTTTGAGATGCTGTGAAGAAATGAGGTCCTGCAGATGTCATCTGAACCCATGAGATTTCAAGTAATTAGGTATATGAATAAAATTCTCCACTTCTGTAGTACTACATCAGATTGTCATTTAGCTTACCTGAGTAGAGTTCTGTTGTTGAATTTGGATCCTATTTCATACTTCGTCAATTATGAGATGAGGGTTGATTATCTGAGCCTTTGCCTTGTGAGTGGGTGGGTGGGTGGGAAGGGGGTGAATGTGATGTTCATCTTCAGCATGATTTCTATTTTAAACAACAACAACAACATACCTAGTTGGATCCCACAAGTGGGGTCTGGGGAGGGTAGATTGTACGCAGACCAGCATGATTTCTATTTTCTCAATCTTCATATAATATGCTCCTTGCCTAGGTCATTAGGAGCTGGCCTGTACAGATTTGGTAGCTATTCATTTGAATCTGAAGGTACTCTACATGAAATATGAAGTAGGGAATATTCAAATTGTCAGTAGGTTTACGTTAGAGTAATTGAGATGTTCAAGAGGTAAGATCTTTACTGGGCCCAGTCAATTGTTGTTAATTTATGCATGAAGTCCAGTTTTGATTATTTGACTGGTAGTTAGAATTTAGAAAGTTGCATTGCGTTTTTGATTTCAAGTCTATTATGGGGCTATGCCCTAGAAGGGTTCCCTAATCCTTGGGATTTGTGATGCTTTGTTGCCAACCAATGTTTCTCGTTCTTGGCTTTAGTCACTCTCATGACTTGACTTTCCAATTGTGACTTGAATTTCCACCATCTTTCACAAATGTGGCTAGAGAACTTGGTTATATTAGCTGTAACAACTGGCACACTATCACAGTTTCCGTCATGGGTTATATTGCATGAGAAAGGGGAGGGACAACTTGTATTCTTTGCTGCCAACTGATATAGCCAATTGGCCATACATTTGGAATTACAAAATTTCGACTTGAGGACTTCTAGTATTACTGTTTTTGAACTTTAATGAGTTGGTCATGTAATATGCATACAGATGGTAAATGTGTTTAGTGTTTGCGATATTGTAATTCCAATTTTATGAGAGAAAAGAAGTTGATAGAAGGAAAAGAGAATCATAGTAAAAAGACGAATGCAAAACTTATTCAATCTGTTTACTAGTATGTATTACTATTTTCTTTAGGTAGTATTGTTCAAAGTCTTTTCTATATTTTGCTCATCTTTTATCCCCATTCAAAGAGTGATTTGTTGGGCCCGGGAGATCGTCGGAAGCCAAATATAAGTTCATTGGGATTTCTTAAAGAAGATTTTGGAATTGGCCTACAGCCTACTCAGGCCCCATATTAATGAATTAGTTGCAAGATGTGGAGCACAGTTATATTAGGTCTAGCGGTTAGTTCCCAAACTGTTAAATCGGTTGCTTTTGTGTCTGCTACCCATTGAAATCTCTGCTCCAAGAGGTTCCTATGCCACATTTGAAGCTTCCTGTTGAAAATTTCTGGATTTTAGCTTTGCTTTACAGTATTTAGCTGTGTTTACGCTCGATTCCTAAAAGTGTTCTATCTATTTACATTATATATATTTTTCCTCCCATTCGAAGAGATTGTAGTATGGAGATGAAGAAACAGATTATATATGCCGAGTTGGAATAAATTAAACCCATCTCTATTTTACTCTCCAAATTATAGAGAATAGAGAGTGATTCCACACAATCAATTACAACCCCATTCTCTATTTTACTCTTTGAAAAGAAATCTTTTTCTCACCCCTCAATATTATATTATTATTTTATTTTTATTTTCTTATTCATAATATAATCCCCCCCCCCCCCCGTTTTTCCTTAAATAATCACCCCATAAAATCTTCAAGTAATATAAAATTTTATACTTTCCAAATTGTTTAATTAATATAAAATTGTATTTTATTCTAAATATGGTAAACTATAAGCAAATAGTATATATTATTTATATTTTTGATGATAAGAGAAATGTGTGGTCATTATCTTTTGGGTGCGAATAGAGTGTGATGAGTTCAACCTAGAAGGAGAATTCCTTGCTTTTGTTGACAAGGAGTTTTGAAATTGAGACCTCCAATGGGGAAGTCTCAAGCTTAAATCATTGGGCCACCTTGAAGGCTAATTTTATACATATTAATGGATAATTGAAGTAAAAGTGAAATCATCGATGATATTAACTTTTGGTGGCATTTTGAAGCATTCAATCAAGTATTTTCATGATTATTAAAACGTGTAGTATAATAATTTATCACTATAACATGGAAGTGGATTGTTTGAATTATCATTAAAATTTTGTATATTATTTACATAGTAAAAAAATAGTTATATTTTTAAATTACATATTAAAATAACAAAAACTAAAAAAAAATTAAATTAGAAAAATTGTTTATTGAGGATGGAAGTGGTATGCTTGTTAATAATATATTATTTAAGGAAATTGCAGAAATACACAATTTATGTTTATAAAATTTTATATAATCTCAACTTTTTAAAAAATTATAAAAATCTCTTAAATGATAGAAAACTGCAACATCTATTGATACAAATTACAATTTTTATTTCTCCATGTATCATAGTTAAAGTCCCTTAATGCTTCTACCTTCGATATGTATTATTGCTTTCGTTTTTTGTATCACCAAAAAGGGATTTTTGATAATTTTAAAAGATATTGATATTAGTTAAAATTAACTCCAAAAAGTATAAAATTTGGATAAGTTATACTATATTTAAACTGTCATATGGACTGATCCAGTTCATTTGGACAAGTACATACATACTTTGAAATTTTATGTCAGGCTGACCCATTATTTTGGCGGGTTAGAAAATAGTTATTTCAATCCACAACTATGTGGGCTACGAGCTGCACAAAACCTGTTTACTTTTTAAATATTATATAAGTATTTTTATAATTTTAAAATATTAACGTAAATGTTTGATAAGATTACATGGTATTAACTATTTGTGAGTCAAGTCTCAAAATTCATAAGTAAAATAATTTTAACAATACTTATTAAGTTTGGTGTCAAGTAAAGGTTTTGTTATATGACTTCATTTTGAAATTACATCATCTTATGTAAATATTTTAGATACAAATGTACAAGAAGATATTTTAATATTTAGGTTTTTGAATTTTATAATATTTATATGCATGATTTCAGATTCTAAGTTTAGGCTCCTCTTGTTAATTTTATTATTTTATTTTATTTTATTTTTTAAAATTATTTTTTGTTTGATCCATGGGGTGCTCAATGTATACTGCTTAAGCCCTAGAGGCTAGCGGCTTATCGGGCCATGCTAAAAAGTTTATTTTTAAATAAGCTCTAAAAATTTAATTCAGTCCTATCAAATTATTAGTTGGATTGAACTAATCTAGTGAACTTAATTTTTATTGACGGCTCTAAATATATTTTAGATGTTATATTATATTAGAAAATAATTATATTATATTATATTAGAAAATAATTAATTATCTTATATAGTAAAAAATAATATTAAAATATTTAAAAAGTGAAATAGAGAGTAAAAAGAAAGAAGACCCTAATTCTTTATTTTACTCGAAAACAACAAGTAAATAGAGAATGGTAGGAGATGATCTAAGAGAAAAGCAAAAGAATGTTATTACTATAAAACAAGACTATTTTTGTGGGAAGGTAAGATGTATATGTCTCCAGGTTGTTTTGGTTTTCCTTGTCGATGTGTAATTTCACATACAGTTAGATCCCCTGCATTGTTCTGGGGTATTATTTTATGCCCAATTTAGCTATGACATTCTTGATAAATCTTGCAAAATGACTGATTGCAACATGTCAGGATGTTTTTGGAAAAACAATTGAACTTTCTATCCTTAACTTGATTTTAATCTCCTAAACTAAATATAGGATTTAAAAAACGAAAGGTTGCAAGGTGTCTTCACTTGATTGTTCAAACAATAAAACCTCGCCTAGTCTTGAGGGAAAACAAAAGATAAATGACTTTATCACTCTAATTGGTTCTTTGTCTAATTTATTTAAAATATATACAATAAATTAATTAATTTGTATTAAGTATAGTTATATTTTATTTATATAAGGAGTAGTTAAAATTCCTAGGAAATATACAGTGACTCTAATATAACTTGTCAAAATCATAGAAAATATATACTGATTATACAATATAAATTATTTATATATGGGTTATATACTGAATAATATTATGATACACTCAAAAATTGAATATAATTTGACTATATATGAAATATATACTGGTTATATGTGACTATATAAGAAATAATCATTTTTTTAATAATTGAAATGCTGAAATAGTCATTTCATGTAATTATCCTTAGAATTTATTTCCCCAACCCCAATACTTCACAGCGTGCCATTACAATTCCTTCCAAAAAGTGACTTGCATAGCCCAATAATTCTGTCTAATAACACCTTTTGTTGCATCAAAGTTGGTGAATCATTTTTGTAACGGAAAAAGTTACTCAAGTTAGCCCAATTATCACATCGAGTTGATAAATAATTTGCGACTGAAAAGTTAACTTATAACTAAATTTCGTAGAATAATATCATCTCTTTTGACACTACGTCCATGTGAAATAATATTTTTTGTGATTTTCACCGTTGAGTCATTATACAAATCTTGTATTCTGAACTCTGGGGGATGTATAATTTCTCAGGACCTTCTTCTAGAGAGAGAGAGAAGAAGGTACATTACGAACATTCAACCTCCTTTCTCGGAGGAGATTTTCGTTTCACCATTATATCCCGTGGTTCCAACAATGGTTCAAATATTAGAGCGTTGATTGGGCAAATCCATGCAGTTGGACAAACATGCTAGTAGGATAAGAATGATCCATTTCATGCAATCATCAGGAGGGTTTGGTCCCCACATTTGAAGGGGACATGCAAAGCAATATAAAATTTCCAGGGGGTGTCACGTGAAATCTGATAGGTAGTGGAATTGCCTGTTCCGGGCAATTTAATCTAAGTGTTTGTTGTGCGTCTCTTTCTTTCATCAACTGTGGGAGATATTGATAGAGATAGATCTTGTCTTACGGAAGGGAAGAAAGGGAACACAATGAAGATAGACAATACATGGTCCCTAAAGTTTTTTGACAAAAAGGGCAAGTATATATCTTCTGCACCTGTGCCATCCATTACTTCTCCTGAAACAATAATTTATCTGGTCGCTTGCTGCTTTTGAGATTTAGATACACTCATCATCTTCTCTTCCTTCCATAAAACGGTCCTTTTAAACTTTAAGGAAAGAAAAGTGTATTGCTACTTTTTGACTGACACATGCCCATGATAATACCTACTTAATTTATCTTGCAAGTCAAAATTTAAGTTTTGTGAATATCTAATGTGTAAGCACTAGATCCCTTCTAATATTTTAGACTGATATCTACTATTTGTTAGTATGATTTTAGGGAATACTAAACTTGTACTCCTTAAATCAGACTATTTATATTTATATAGTCCTTTATATTTTTTACTCTCAATATTATTAAAATTTTGTCCCCTTAATATTAAAATTCGCGCGTTGACATCAGCACCTGTTTGTATGATATATTAATAGGGTATATATATACCAACAGGATATCACAGATGATTAAGTTCAATCTTATATAATACCGACAAAGTATATAGCGAATATATTTTCTACTAATTTAGTTTGATAATTTTTTTATTTGATTCTTAAAAAAAAATCTCTATACCAATTAGGCATCAATATACCGCCAAAGTATCACAAAGGACTAAGCTCATTCTATATGATACTGCAATGATATATATATATCGTCAGAGCATATCTCATAGTATTTATGCTGATGTCAACATGATGTCAACACGCGAAACACGCGAAATAAAAAGGAGCAAGTAGGTAGAAAGGTAAATAGTTTGGGTAATAGGTCCATTAAGGGTAAATAGTTTAGATTGGATCTATTATGAGTAAATAATTTTAAATTTGGTCTATTTTGTGTATTTTTTTCTATAATTTTAATGGATTTTACGTATAATTTTATATTTTACCATTCAATTTTGCTATTTAAAGCTGATATACCCCTCGTTATAAAGTGATTTATGTATATTCCTACCATGATACAATGGCTCACATATACCCCTACAATTAGAAATGTGACTCACATGTATTTTTTTTATCTAATGAAAGTGAAAAACGATAATTTAAAATTTATTTTGTTGATTTTTATTTTTTAAAAATTCAAATAGGAGTGCATATGATCCTTTTTACATATGTTTTTTTTTTAACTTCTTTCGATTATCATTATTTGAGTTTTTATTTATATTATTTTTTCTTTTATTCTTTAGTGTATAAAAGTATAAGAAAAAAAAAGTGCGAATGGAAAAACGAGAATAAAGAAAGAAATTTAAAATTATTTTTTTTATATGTTATAATTTATTTTTGTACTAGTAATGAAATTAGGGCATATATGATAAATTTTGCAAGAAAATAGTGAAAAATAAATGTGACCATCAAAATAATAATTAATCATTGAGTCAAAAAGGTTTTAAAAAAAATATGTGAGCAGGATCAAGTATCCCCTATATGAATGTTATTTCTTTTAATAAAAAAATTTTAAATTAATTTTTCACTTTATGTTGAATTAGGTTTTAGGCCTAACTCACATTCCAAAAGCTAGCTCAAAGGAAGGAGGATAAGACCTACTTCAATATGGTATCAGAGCAGGACCCGTCTCACCCAATGTTGGGCCCCCAAAAAATTGTCTACGCACCAGATGCTAAGCACTGGGCGTAAGAGGGGTGTTGAGATACAAAGTTCCACATTGGTAGTTGATGGGAAGTTGGTCTCCTTATAAGGTTTAAGCAATCCTCCTCCCTTTGAGCTAGTTTTTGGGGTGTGAGTTAGGCCTAAGACCTACTTCAACACTTTTATCAGAGAATAGTATATGTGATGTATTTGTGAAAGAATAGTGGTATATATGAGCTGTTTTTAAAAAGAGATATATTGGTTCTAAATGGCAAAGTGCTATTTTTATAAAGAGAAGTATACCAATTTTAATGGCAAAGTTAAGAGATATATCAAATTCTTTTTCCCTTTTAAAAATATAATTATCCCCGCACCCCCACCCCTTAATTTAATTATGTTACCCGAAAAAATGCTATACTTGAATTTTTCAAAGTATTTTAGGCGCATGTGAGATAGATGATTGGTAGCTACTGAAATATATAATGATAGAATAAATCACAATAATAATAAAATGTAATGAATACTTCCTCCTTAAAAAAATGACTTTCATTCATTTTTAGTTTGTTTTAAAAGGAATAATTTAATTTTTCTTTTGACAATATTTTAATTATAATTTTTTATATAGCAAGTTTAAAATCGTTAATTTATAAAATATTTTGTTACATTTGATATAAGTTTAATTTAGGATCAAGATTAAAAAAATGTATAGTATCTTCCGTTACCCCAGATTTCTTGTTTTCAAAATGGAAGGAGTATAAAACAAGAAGATAATATACATAAAAATATGTGTGAATCAAACTGGAGGCCTATAGATGTCTAAGTAACTGTATGTCTCATAATTGTTATGTGAGTGTCTCTAGACGCATTTTTTATGATGTTCATTTTCATATTCGTAGCTAGTGCTAGTGAGGCTGTCACTTTTAATCCTTCTTATTTGGGACTTCATAGATTTAGTTATTAGACCTCTTCTTTATTTTATCATTTGACTTTGCGGTAGTTGGGGGTTATGTCCTGGGAGACTTATTTCTTCATTTACATTAGTAGAAATTTTATTCAAACATTAGTAATGTAATCTCATGGATCTCTTACTTTTCATTATTCAGTCTTATATTGGCATGTGCTTAGTCTTTATGAATCTTGTTTAGATACGCTATGCCGAGGCCAGGGTTACACAGATCAGGTTGGGTTGAATTTTTCAAATATCAAATAAAATTATTTATATCGATTTTTTAATATATAAATCAAATCAATAAAATTTGAATTTTTTAATTTTGGATCAAATTTTTGGAGGGGGGGGGGGGGGGCGAGGTTTTTTTCAAAATTTTTTTTTTTTTTTTTTCAAAATTCTCTT
>JAOTQJ010000049.1:25346757-25368028 GCA_025642045.1 Solanum sejunctum | reverse complement strand
TTTAAAAGATTTTTCTGTTAGGTCTTTTAAAATATTTAATGATTTCCTAATTATCCGTAAAATTAGGTGACGACTCTATTTTTCTTTCGAATCTCGAAAATTGATTTTTCTCAAATTAATTGAGTTTAAATCGATTTTTGATTTTCTAATTATTTTCTTTTTTTCAAAAGTCATTTTTTGGTATAACACCCGATATAATCAAATAAATCGAATACACAAACGTTGATTCTAATGGCCGCTCAACGCAAGCATATTTGATCTTAAGTTAAAAGGGTAAACTTAGTGCATTAAAACTCCCATTATGAGCAAAGTTCGAAAAATCCAACTACAAGGATCTATCATGACAACGACTTTACCAATTACTCCAAAGCTCCCCTTCAAAAACGGCAAGCTCAATGCACTAAAATTTTCACTATGCGCATGATTCAGAAAAAGACCCGACCACAAGGGTCTGTAAGCAACCTTTTCTTGTACACAAGTCCTTGAAATTTTTTAGCTAGGTCTTTAAGCTTACATAACAATAGCAGCAGAATTTAGCAGTCAAAAGTACAATTATCATCCCTCTTAGCTTAATATTACTACTAAGTACAAACTAAGATATACTAAAAACATTCTCCCTTTGTACTGTTCCCCCTGATTTGCTGCATACAACATATAATATAGAGAAGATCACCATGGAGCATTGACTTCTCCTTGGAACATAAGTTCATAGCTCTCAGCTTTTGATTTCAGAGCCTCAACATCAGCACCATATTTTCCAGAAACTTGTTTCAGTTCCCCAAGTTTCATTTCAAGATTCCGTATCTCATCTTCAGCTCGAGACCATTCCTTTTTAGCTTCCCAGTACCTCTTGGTGTCCGAAGCACCTTCAGAGTCGAATGCAAGACTCAGCAACCAGCGCAGACGAGTCCTCAGAAATCCAACATTCATGCCCAGAAGTTCAAAAGATTTCAGTGACTTATCCCATTTATCAAATTCCTTCCGTGGGGTGGTGAGCTTGCACGCTCTTACCATATCAGCAATGTTGACGACTTCAAAAATCATACCAGCAACCAACTTACAATGAAGGCCTTGTAGAAGACGATCGTGAAGAAAAGCATCTTTACTGCAGCATAATTCATAGTACTTTCTCCTTATATGTTCAGGAAGTTCAGAGTCTATGCACACTCCATTCACCAGAATGTGGAACTCCTCAAGGCTCTTAATGTCTCTAAAATTAACAGCAAGACCAGAGGACCTTGAGCCCTCCAAGATTTCTGAAGCAACCTCATCGCTATCATTTCCCGACTGTGCCTCCAATGGCACAAGTTGTTTACTCAGATCCTCCTTCCGTTTCCTCCTTTGCACAACAGTTAAGGGAAGAGACTTCTTTTGACGCTTCTTTATGTTATTAGCATTAGTTCCCTCTGACATGCAACAAATTGGAAACAAGTTGTTGAAAAGGTGGACCAGAAAAGACTAAGAACTATATCATGTTTCAAAGAATGTTTCGAGTATAAAATTGATTTACTGACCTGCATCACTTTGCTTGGTGGGTACATCAAGATTTAGAAGGCTAAGAGCGCCATCCACCTCCTTTAGATCATTTGCTCTTATGACATACACCTATGAAATCAGAATCCAAGTTTAGATAAAGATTGCATCTAAAGATCTGTGAATTTGCAGTTAGAAAACCATTTCTTCAATTTCCAGGTTTCTGCTTCACTTCATGGTGAGAATTCGTACTGAAATGTCGTATATAATAACTGATACTAGGCCTAAGACAAAAACTATCATCACTTGCAACAGGTTTTATCATGCCATTAGCTTAAAAACAGTTGATATAAATGTATAAAGCAGCTTTTTCAATAGCTCTAATTCAGTCATAAATTGCCTCTCAAGCCTGTAAAGTGTTGATACAGAGATAATAGTATTTATCATTCTCTGTGCTTCCACCAAATTAACTGTCATTTAATAAAGTCAACAATCATCCCTGCCTTCAAAATGTTTCCACAGTGATGGTTTGCCAATTCAAAGGCTGTTACTTAGCTGACTGTTATAAATTCAGTCTTTCAGCTGCTGCATATAGGACGCAATGTAATGTTGATAAGACAGTCTCCAGACACTATTCATGAGGCCCAGAAGACAATGCTTGGTAACCAACTAAGCAAGAAATGAACCACCACAAATATTATACTCTTATCTGGATCCATGATAGGCCAAGCAAACATGAATCCTTTACTGGAGACATGCTCTACAAAGTTACCTGCAAACTTTACTACATGATGATAGTTCTCTTTACAAACCTATAGCAAATTAACATGTCTGCGCCTGCTCTCCCATGTTTGGACTTGACTAGTTCTGCACAGTACAAAACGACGACAAACCCATTGTAATCCCATATGTGGGGTCTGCGGAGGTAAGGATGTACACAGAGCTTCCCACAGACCTTTTTTCAAGAAATACAATAGAGTGGACACCTTAAATCGTTAATTTGTCAATCACTTCCATCCTGTCCAAGCACAATGCCGTAAAACTAGTGATCCACCAAAGTTTTCTCTAGTTTTTCTAATGCTCCCTTCTTGACCTCAAAATTTGTAGATTACAACTGAAAAAGCCTCAGCTGTAAGAAAGCCTCCCAGGATATACAATATGAAAACACTAGAGTCAAATTCAAGAGCTGCTTCAGTATCTTTTTCCAGCATTAATCTACAATAACCATCAATCTGCCCAAATCTTTTGGTTTAACCAAGAATGTGGCCTTTGGCAGAAAAAAAACCTATCTTAAACTGATCAATTGACACTCCTGTTGCAGAACCTTGATTGATGTGGCGATAAGTTGGTTTAACATGATGACATCATTCTTATACGCCATGAAACGGGAAAAAGAAAATCAATCCCACTTCTCAAGTAACCGTAATTATCTGCAACACTTCTCTATAAGTAGATAAACTAATATGGTATGGCATGCAACCATAGCAATAACCCTAGTTAAAGCATGTTAAAAAAAGAAAAACTTGGGAGTCACCTTGAATCTAGTAGGCTCAACTAGTTGAAAAACCAAAACATCTCCCTCAACCAACTTGTGAGCAGCAGCATACTTTCTCCATCCTGCACTAAGTCCAGTCTTTTCAGCAATGTATTTTATTTCATATTCTTCGCCATTCTCACTTTCAAGAATAACTGGAGTGTCCTGTCTTGGTAGATGGCTCTTGCAGAATGGCACAGGAAGCCCCTATTTGTATGGACAATATAAAACAAAAATTAGAGGGTCAAGTAAATAATTCTTTTGAGAAGTCAAAGCTAAGTTGCTTAGACAAAACTTACCATCCAAAAACAACTACCGACATGTGATCTAACTAATAATTTCATGAAGCAGGGATACTCATTTCCAATATTTGACAGGAACTCCTCTGCTCGAATTATGACTGCTGATCTCATTTGGGTAGCACTTCCAGACCCATCAGCTGTAGCTCTCTCTTGTTTGGTGCTTCATAAAAAAAAGAAATAATTGTCACTCCCAGATACCAAAGGTTTACAATTGTGGAAGAATAGCCAAAGAATGTATTGTACTAAAAGACTAACCTAATTGATCTGCCCCCAGCATCAACTACTCCCTGCTCAAGAATAAGAGGAACAGCAGAGCTATTAATGTTATTTATTGGTAAAAGTAAACAGTCATGGAATGTGAGAAAAACTAGTGTGTTAGAAATTTAGTAAGATCACAATTAATGCTGAATCTAAAATTAGCATAAGTAAAGAGATCTCCTGAAATACTACCTAGATGTCAAATACAACCCAGAAAAAGGGATTGATACTATACGAGCTAATGAGTTATTTGAAACATGATTCCAGCATGAGATTTTGCCGAATGCTGTTTATTCCTTTCATTTAAATCTTAAATTTGTGTAGTAATGACAACTCATTTGTTATTCAAAATAATACTTTGCAAACAACAGAAAGCTCCTATCTTCCCGTTATAATACTTGCCTATGGGAGTAATCTGAAGTTACTCCAATAGGCCTAAGCCAATCTTAGACTCCTAGTTGGAAAATGCAAGTTTTCTATGAATTTGAATCAAATTTGAGTCAACCCCGATTAACTCCATCCATGCTGTACTCATATGTCACAACTATTTTCACTAATATCATCACCTGTACTGATCACTTCTACTTTAGAATCTCTGCATAAGTTCAGCTATTGAAGTTCCCCAATAATACAGAAAAAACCTGAAAGGACAAATTAAGAAATCCATAACAGAAATAGGTGCTTTCATAAGTTCAGTTGTTGAAATCCCCAAATAATCATCACAGAAACAAAAGCCCACAGAGATGGGGTCGCTGGGTGGAAAAGTTGAATATAAGGCCAGGGACCCAAGCTAAGTGTTTCCTGGGAGGCTGGGACAATTTTTAAGGTAATGTTGTGGTTGCTCGTTTAAGGTAACATTGGCAGCCGAGTTGCATTGTAAATCAGCCTGTTTTCTTAAGTTGACGCATTAATTACTGTTTCAGGTCTATGCATTAGCTTAGACAGGTGTGCAATTGATCAGATCCTAACTGTAAACAAGAGTTGGAGTTGTAAACTAACATAGCTTATGTTTGTGCATTTACAAGCAAAACAAGAAGGATAATGGAAGATAATAGAGTCAAATCTCCTGTGATCCACAGGTTATTGATTGCTTATGGAAACTGTGTGCTCAACAGGAAATTGGTGATACGAAGAGAAGTATATCTCACATTGTTGGATTGAGGCTGCTTCTTGAATACCCTCTTTTTCCTGAAGGGAATTGTTGAAATCTGATCAATCATCTCCTTTGGCTTCCTCCTCCGCTTACCCTTTAGTCAATTGAGCCAGATCCAACAACAATTCAGTAAATCATAACAACACAAAAACTTTTACAGCGAGAAAAGCATACCAGCAAGGATGAAATGGGAGTTTGGGTAGATGGGGTCAGGGAGTTAATTGGGATGGAAGCATCAACAAGACTCAAATTGCCATTGCTCGACTTGGGTATCCCTGAATCAGGCTCAGGTTCAGGTTCTTGATTTCCAAGTTGTTGATTTTCGTCTTCCTCATCGAAAACTTCTTTCTTGGGCATATCTGGGTAGAAAACACGTTCTTGATTGGGGGGTTCACTTCGATGAACTACTTTAATCTTCATTTTTCTGTTGGAAAATGGAATAAAGATTGCACCTTTGAGGGTTTTGTTCTTTTTTCTTCTAGCAGATCCTGTTCCTACCACTCACCTGGCAAGAAAAAAAAGTGATGTGCACAACAACGAAGACTAAAAGACAACTACTGGTAAAAGAAGAGATAGAAAAACCCTGATGTTCGGTGATGGGCACATTTTTCTTTTTTCCATTGTTTAAGAAACATCCACAAACAAACATAATTACAGATACATTTTGTGGTTTAATCTTTGCTGGATTGCAAAACACGATCGATTTTTACTAGCAACAAGAATACAGCAAAAATGGCTTTAGTCGTGTGAGTCTACTTTTTGTTATTCATGATTGCCGAGCCACCTGGTTTACACGTGTAACTTGTTGAAGCTACCATTCCTAGGATTTCCTGATAATGAGACTATGGAGAAAGAGTTCTTTGCCTAGTAAAACACTGAATAAATAATGTGAATATTTTTGTCTCATATAACAGGAGGATGTTTTAACATTGTTTGATCTACTGAAGAGCTAAAATTTGGATCATTAGTGGCCGATTGAGTGACTCATTCGACAATGTATAAGAATCCAAAGACAATTTTCCAAACCATCACATACATGTTGCATTTTGGGCCAAGGACAAGTAGGGTATTAACACTTACTCCTGAACAGGACATAATATTTTTTTCCCGACTGGAAGTCTGTTAATTAAATAGATTTATAATTATTAAGTGCGATTCAATTTTTTTTTTTTTAAAAAAAAAAAAAACTTGAAGGAACTTACTGTGGAGCAGTGTTACCTGATTAGGTTTATATAGTGATCCAGTACCTGGAGAAATTTGCTATTTAGCCCAAATCAATAAAACAATATTCTAAAACAGGTGTATACCTTTTTCCTTTTTTGTTTATGTTAAAAGACTAATGACTACTTGATTTATAAAACGAATTAATGGGGGTTGACTAATTACTTTGGCCAAGCTTTAACTCTTTTGAAATTGTATGGTCAACTATAAAGCCCCAAAGATATGCAAGTAATCTATGCCTTATGTTCCTTTTTACCCGTGTAGTTTGTATTTTGCTCTCCCTTTAACGAAAGTATAAATAATAAGACTCAAATTTAAAAAAAGGAATAATTAAATGTCCCTTAATTTGTTGAAGAGAAGAACTAGAATGAAAATTTTGCCTTTGATATACTTGACAAGAAAATGAGAAAAGTATATGTCACTTGTAGACATAGTTCTATTTCAATCAAGGTTTTTAGAGGATGAGTCATATTTTAATCAGGTTTTTTTTAGAGATTACTTTTTTTTAAACCCTAGTTTATGTTTATATAAAGAGTATTATGTTCTCTAGACATCTCAAATATCCCATAAATTCTGGAGATATTCATTAAGAGATTAAAATAAACCTCAAGGAGGTCAATATTCCGAATCACAGAGAAATTTTATGAGAGAGAAAAAATTGAATCACAAAAAATTTTATGAAGAGAGGAATAGATTTGTATTCATGTGCTTATCAATAAAATTATGTTTCTTCATATTTTATTTATGATCGTAATTTTTTTTCGTCACATTAAAATTTATTGTAAACACCATAGTAAGAGAACCAATCAACCGCACTATTTGAACCCCCTTTTTTAACAAGTTCAAATTCAACTTCCAACAAACACATTATATTTTATGAAATTATACTGAGTATGTCATTATTATTAGAAAAAAAAAACAAAATGAGGCTAATTTACAAATATACCATTATTATTGGGAAAAAAAACAAAATGAGGCTAATTTACGGCTCTTGTCTTGTCTACAATAGTTTTCAATAACTATATAGTGATTTTTTCTTGTGCAAATTGTACATATTACATTAGCAATAATGTGGGGAGTTGTTTTTAGTTATAGTTTAATATAAGTTGTAGTCCAAATCTACTTGATAATGGACCATTTATTGGGGAAAAAAGGATTGCGGGTTATATGAACTAGGGGAGAAAAATGAGAAGAAAAAAAGTTATATGTTTCACGAGTTAAATTAGTGGACCATCAATAAATAAAAATATCCACAAACCATACAAATATTTCCACATAAAGAGGAGGAAAGTAGGGACCAACAATTCCTTTCAATCAACAGATTAAACTTTCATAACCATACAAATATTTCCACTAACCTTGAGCAGGTTAGGGGTAGAGCCTAATTTGCCTGTTCAAATATTTAGCCATGCTAGGCATAAATAGTTGATGGAAAGTTTTTGCTTTATTAACTAAAAATTTATTCTATCTTTATTTGTCTCATATTAACTTAAAAAATTATTCTAAATAAGTATTATTGAATATTTATTTTTAAAATAATTCATAAGTAAAGATATACCCCTGACCATATAGGAGGGCCCTTTTTCTCTTCTTATATATACATATTGTGGCTTGAACCAAAAATTAAGCAAACGTGGAATGACCAAAAAGAGGGGCCAATCAGGAAGAGTTTGACCAATTACTCTCCTTTTCTTTAAACCTTCAAAAATTGAAGGGAAAAAAAACGTGATAAGAAAATATTTATGAAACATAAAGAGTAAAATAAACTTGGTGTGCCTTCTTTTATATTCCTAATTCTTAGAATTAGTATAATATTTTTCCTAACTAAAGACTTATTAAATGATTGAGGTTTTGTTGATAATTATATATAGTTGTTAGAGGGAATAGAATTGGTAGGGAAAACGACAGTTCATGGGAAATTTTGCTATAAAAAAAAAAAGTTGAGTCAAAAATTATGGCCAGCTAGGATTGACTGTCATTCACGGCAGCCTCCGTCGGAGGACGGAAACTTTCTTAATTATCTTATCTTATCCATTTCTATACAAACTTTTCAAATAAAACACATGTAACTTTTTTGTTTTACGAAAAAAATATTAAGAGATTGGTATTGCAATGTCTAAGCTTTGGTGTCGATGAGTGGGAGTTGCTTGGATGATAAACATTTCTTACTTTCAAATTTCAATTTAAAGATCGTGAATTTGAATCATTAAGAAAGCAAAAAAGACAAAAATTCTTGAAAGGAGGTTAAAAAAAAAAAGAGGCTAAAATTATTTTTTTAAAAAAAAAAAAAAGAGAAGAAGAAGGCTTTTCTACTCTCATCTATGGAAGAGTTTCCTTACAAAGAAGTTTGGAAGGGCCTTCCTTTGATTGCTTCTATGAATATGAATGTGAATCAGAATCAGTGGAAGAATTTATTTTTTTTACGGGTCGTTTCATTTAGATGTAAGTTATGGTACAGTTAATTATGATGGAATAATTTATGATGAAATAAGTTATGCTGAGATTACTTATTTTGAGAGTAGTTTTTATTGTTTATTTGGTTTGAAAAATTTCAAATACTATTTATAGTATAATTTATAAGAATAAGATGTGTATTTACTAAAATACCCTTCACCTTTTTTATATATATATAATTTTCTTTGTAAGCTTTAATTATTCATTGTTAAAAATAAATTTCCATCTTATTTAACGAATGTGTATGCATTTTAGTGATCGTGCCATGTGTTTTTAAAATTAAACTTTTCATATTATTTAACTTAAAAATAAAACTTTCATCTTATTTAGATTTTAATAAACTTTTCATCTTATTTAACTTAAAAAATAAAATTTACATCTTATTTACTTAAAAATAAAACTTCCATCTTATTTAGCTTAAAAATAAAACTTCCATTTTAATTTTACTAAAAGTAAAAAAAATATTATTGAAATAGTTGACATTTTAATTGATATATAAAATGTAATTTTTAAGTGAGTAATAAATTATTTAATTTAAAATATAGAACTTAGTAGTGGAGTGAACATTTTAAGAGAAATCAAAATATAAATAAACATAAGTATTAGATAAATAAATTCAACTTATAATATATTCGTAAATAAAAATTGTATTTAAAAAATATAATTTCTTAATTAAAAAATATAAAAATAATCATTAATCAAGGTTGTGGAATTATATAAATATTATTAAAAAAATATTAATATACATAAAAGTAAAAATGGTGTATAAAAGAGAGATTAAAAGGACATTTTTGTTATTTCACTTACTTAATTTCAGGATAAGTTATCCTGGGATTATTATTCCATCTCCTAGAAGGTATAACTTATTCCAAGACTAATTGTTAATCTTGGGATAAGTTATCCCAGTCTCCTCAACCAAATAAAAAAATTAAGATCACTGAAAAATTATCCTAAAACTAAATTTTCCTATCCATTATAGCAAACGACACTTAAAAGTTTTTGTAGGGTCGATGTAGGCATGTGAATAATAAGGCCATATCTAAGCCTCTAAAAATAAAGCAACAATCTTAGGCTTCCTAATTTAAGGGTCTCAATTTCTTGAGCAACTAATTTAACATATATATATATAGTGTGGTTCATGTCAATTGTTAAAGAATTGAAGAAAGACGAAAATCTCACTCGGTAGTTAATGAGATGAGTGAATTTTTTATAAGGCTTGAATAATCCTTCTCTCAGACAAAAGATCTAATTTTACATCAATTAATAAAAATATATATAAAAATAAAATTATTAAAAAATTACAATTGATGTTAAATAAATGTTTATTATCTAAATGACAAGAAGTTCATATACGAAACTTAAAAAGTTATTTAGGAAAAATGTGAATATCTTTCTTTAATATTTTTAATTTATTTATATTGTTTACCATGATTTAAGTAAGGATTTTTTTTTTGGTAAGTATGATTTAAGTAAGATTTATATAAGGTAAAAATATTAATTTTAAATCTTAAACATTAGGACCTTAAATATAGTTCAAATAAGAAAAAATAAGATTATCTTACGGTACTTATTTATCAGAAGTTTTTATTTATTAGTACTAAGTAAAAATTTAGTAGCTATAAGCCTATAACTTTGATTAATTTTTAAAATCTAAAATATGTTGATAAATTTGATAGATAGTTTCGTGTAAGCGCTATAAATCGCAAACTAATTAAAATTTGACTTCAAAGTTATTGTTAATTATTAACACAATAAATACACTAATAAATAAAGCAAAGCAGAAAAATGATGATATATAAGATTTTTAATATAAATTAAAAAAATCATTAGGTCAATTTGGCAATAAAATGCCAAATATATTTGAGTTCTGAGATATAATAAAAATAAATTGTGGTCTCTTTCAGGCTAAATTTTAGGCCATGTTCTAATGGTAAAATTCCTAATATTCCCCAACATAATGTGATTTATGGACTATATTTATGTTTAACTTCAAGTTACTAATAAAATTTCTTTTGCTTTTAATTTTTTTTATTTGAACCTAAAAATTATAATTTTTTATGAGAAGCGCTTCTTTCTCAACTAGCTTTATCGGAGATCAATGAAGAATTAATATTAAATACTAAATAAAGGAAAAGAAAACACAGATCTCCAATCATGTTTTGTGCCAATTCTTAGTATTTCCCATGCTAGATATTTCGTTCCATTTATTGTGGATTTCTTATAGTTTAAGTTGCAAAGTCGTTATCAAGTGAAAAAATCAAGTACTTCGGCTATTAGAAGCGACATTTCTTTTTGAAGCTTTAATTATAATTCTCCCTTCGTTTAAAAAAAAATATTTTTTATTTTAGTCTATTAAAAAAAAATACTTTTTTTAATAATATTTTAATTTTAATTTTACTACTTGAAGTTACATTTCTTTTTGAAGCTTTAATTATAATAGTTTTTAAAAAAGGGCTTTTTTTATTTTATTTTGTTTCAAAAAGAATAACTTTTTATAATATTTTAAATTTTAATTTTTTATGTGACATATTTAAGACTATAAGATTAAATAATATTTTAATATATTTGACATAATTTTAATTTATAATCATAAAATAAAAAAAAATCATTATTTTCTTAAACTTTATAATTTTGTGCCAAGTTAAAATAGATCATACATTTTAAAACGGAGGGAGTATTTCAACTTCTTCCCCTCTCTGTGTTTCTAGAAGATGAACATATCTAATTATTTTTTTCCAGGCATAATTCAAAATAAGTTGGCTTATTTTAATTATTAATGAAAGAAAATACAACCAAGGAAGAATTGTCTGCATAATTATATATTGTAATTTACTAAGAAAAGGGGCACGCCAAATTTCACAAAATATTAATCCTCTAATGACTCTTGACTCATCCTCTACGTCAGGGAGCAAGAAAATATAATTCTTGAGCCTGGCTTTCCTCTTTAAGATATTCATAAGTTGCCTTTCATTGTTCATTCTTGAGTTTCTGTTTATTTCACACACAAAAAAAAAAAGAAAAGAAAAAAAAAAGACATGACCAACAACGTAGATTATTGGTTCCAGGGTGTTTATGTTGTTTTTGCGTTTTGCTCTGCTTTAATTTTTGGTGCTCTCAAAAGTAAGTACTAATTTATGTTTTTACGATATTTTTCCGATCATCTGTGTTATTATTGTTGGTTCTCAATTCCATAATTTTTCTGGTTTCAGGTTTGTTGGTTGGTCCAATTGCTGGCCTTATACTTATTATAGGAAATGTTGGAGTGATTTTATGTCTCTTTCCATCACATGTTTTCTGGACAGTTTACTCCCTTGTAAAGTAAATGTCATTATTTATGTCGTCAAAAAAATTGATTTCTTGTTCTAATATTGATTTGTTTCGCCATCGAACAGGACTAATAGGTTTGATGCGCCACTTAAGGTTGCCTTCTTGTTCGCTTTGCCAGCTTTATTTGGTATTTGGTTGTGTTTAAGCTTAGCTGGTAGTGTTCTTGTGGGAGTTGGATATGGTTTCTTTGCTCCTTGGGTTTCTTCCTTTGAAGCTTTCAGACACGATGACGAAGTTAACAAGTTTGTTCACTGCATTGTGGTAAGAAATTACAAACCAATTCTTGTTTTTGGTTCTGTTATTTAGTAGTGTTAATGGTTTATTAAAAAAGATTTTAAGGTTGTTTTGATTATGTGAATTTTCAGGATGGAACATGGGGAACCATAAAAGGTAGCTGTACTGCTGTAAGAGATTTTGCAGATATGTGTTATCATTCTTATCCAATGTATTTGAAGGAACTGCGTAATTCCCCTGCTTCTCTTGATCTTCAACCTTTTAGGTTTGTTTCTTATTTTCCTCAGAAAAAATAGTTGGCAATCTTAATGAATCTTCTCGTTGTTATACACGTTATCTTGCTAATTTTCTAATGGGGCTATATATTATATTAAAATTCAACTTACCACAAATTATTTTGAGGAAGAAGTCAATAATCTATCATGGACCAGAAAAAATAAATGGGATTTGACTTTCTCCGTGCCCTCAATGAACATATTAAAAAAATTAGACTAGGAAAAGTACAGAAAAAAGACAAGTTCGATGCACAAAGCATCCCGTATTGACAGGATTCAGAAAAGGGCCACACTCTTTAATGTAGACAGTCTACAAAGCATTCGCGGCTGCCTCCACGGCTCGAACTTGACAATTTACTGTTGCTCCCAGAAAAAAGTTAAAATCAAGAAAAAAAAAGAGAAATGGTAATGCTGATGAGTCTAGAAACTGATAAGAAACAGTGTGAAGAACTAGATTATAAGAAAGAAATATTTTTATGATTTGTGGGAAGAGTTTTATATCAAGCATGAAAAAAGAATGATGCCATTCAAAATTGTGTAAATATAATGTTTCGATTTGGATAGAAACTTTTTTTATCTGGCTACGAGCATCTATAAATATGCAAAATGTTGTATTGCAGATTCATCCATGTACCAGGATGTATCATGGTTGGTTTATTGGGACTGATTGTGGAAATTCCTCTTTACACTGCTATAGCCATAGTAAAGAGTCCGTTTATGTTGTTCAAAGGATGGTACAGACTCATACATGATCTGATAAGCCGCGAAGGCCCATTTCTTGAAACTGCTTGCATTCCCATCGCTGGATTAACGATCCTTCTGTGGCCTCTTGTTGTCATTGGAAGTGTCATATTGGCTATTTTCTCCAGCTTTTTTATTGGATTATATGGAGCTGTTATTGTCTATCAGGTAATTTCTCCCTTTGCCTCGTTTAAGTTTCTCAGGTCTGTCTGCTGTTTTAGTGTGACCGACAGATTTATCATTAGTTAAAACTGTGTGAATTCAGGAGAGGTCCTTCCAAAGAGGTGTTGCTTTTGTGGTTGCAATGGTTGCAGAGTTTGATGAGTATACAAATGATTGGCTTTACCTTAGAGAAGGGTCTATTCTTCCAAAGTAATTATTCGATTTCTCCCTTTTTTCTGTGTGTGGTTTTCATATTTGTCAATGCTACTGATCATCTTAGTGGCAGCCAGGCCTCATTATCGAAACAAGAAGGGATCCAATGCATCAGACTACTCTGTGAAACGAAATGGTTCAGTACAAGGTAGATTAAACTCGATATTTGCTGAAGCACCTGCAATGCTCGTGCCAAGCTTAACATCGTCTAGATCAGTGAGGGAGGCAATACAAGAAGTGAAAATGGTCCAGGTGTGCTTTTCTTTCTGGCTAATTTGCAAAATGATAACAGACATGTGAAACGAACTACTAGAATAACAATCTAATATACGTTGAAGACATAAGTAAATGAAAATATTTTCTCTCTAACAATTTAAGCTTTTAGATAAGATGGTCACATAATTGAATGTATCTTTCATAAACAGAATCACTTGTCTTGGAAACCATGATATTGACATATCACAAAAATGAACAGGTATGGCAGAACATGATGAAATCATGTGAAATAAGGGGCAAGGAGTTATTGGACGCGAAAGTGATAACCCCCAACGACTTGGATGATTGGTTGAAGGCAAAGCATGGACTTGATGTTGCAGTCATCAATGTTGGTTTACCGTGTTACACATTTCTGCAGATAATCTTTTATTCCATAAAAGCTGGATCAGATGGATTGTTCCTTCTTGAGGATCTTGAGATCACTCACCTGAACAGACCTCAGGACAGATTATTGGACTGGTTTTTCCAGCCAGTCATGGTCCTCAAGGAACAAATTAGAGCCCTAGGTCTAGAAGACGGTGAAATGAGGTACCTAGAGAAAGTTGTCCTTTTCAAAAGCAACTCTGAACGCTTTAAGGGCTGGGAAAATGGAAGCGTGGCACCTCAGGATTCTCTCAGGGCTGCTCAAATTGAAGGCATAAGCCGAAGGTAAGCCTCTTTGTTTAAATTTTCATCATGACTTTGCTGTGTTGAAGCAAGATTGTTGTGTGGTCATGATACATTAAAATTTCATTCTGTTGGTTTGGCAGGATGGTGGGAATGATTAGAAGTGTTTCTAAGTTTCCAACTTACAGAAGGAAATTCAGACAGATAGTGAAAACATTGACCATGCAGTATACCAATATTTCCAGAGAAGGCTCCACGCGATCTGTTCCTCGCTCTGTAATAAAGAACAGTTCCACCCGATCAGTGTCCACAAGATCAAATGGTTCTCTCGAGATTGTTTGAACATTTTAACTATGGATGAGTGATCTTTAAGTCCCATCGTGATGATTTAAGCGAGTTCGGTGAGTATCATTGTTTAAAGACTTCACAAAGTAGGCTAACAATTGTTTTCCAAGCTCAAATTTCCTCCTGCGGACATGTTGCCAGAAATTGTCAACAGAGGCCTAATATGTAGACCATACAGAGCCCACTATCAAGTAAAATCATCAGGGAGAGATCAGTACAGTCGTAATTTCTTGTTTCTGATTTCAGTTGTTTTCCATATTGGAAACTTGTAAATTACCTTATTTTTTCAATCGATAAGATATTCTGTCATTCCACATTTCGCTCAAGATTTCGATTTCAGTATGCTGTATAGAGGGGATAAGTGGCGTCAAAAGGCCTTGTTTTCCCATGTAAATGCTGCTCTATTTCTCCTTCCTCTGTAGTGAGCAAATGTTCCATTATGAAGCTCAATTTCTCCCTCTTTGGCTTTTGAAAAAGTGGCTTATTATTCAAATTAGTCCTTTGAACGTGTGGATGACTCATTACTTTACATCGATTTATTCAAATTAAAAGGCACTATTATCATTGCCTAATTAAACCATCATTTCGTTGTAATGACATTTTGAATCTCAAAAGTTAATTAGCTAGACTAGTAGGCTTTTATTAAAATCATCAGCTAAGGAAAAGCTAATCAACTACAGTAACTTGGCAAGGGATAGCCAATGTACTCAGTAAATCGGCATCTCCGGCTATTTTTGCATAGTTATTTGGAAATTTGATTTTTCCTAATCATCGTGAAACTTCGTGTGATATTCCCTCTTTTCGATTTAATTGGCCCTAACATTTAAAATGAAATTTTCTTTTTTACTTGTATTTTAATAGAGATATTTTTCATACTTATCCACTATACTAAAATTTAGATATTTAACAATACTTGTATTTATTCTCATCATTAATTGTAATTATTTTTCTATTATATTTTTAAGATATTATGTTTATTATATACAAAGAGTGATTTCGTAAAACCATCTCTATCATTTTTTGCTTCTTAATCATCTTGCAGAGTCAATAATAGACAACTATTATTGAACGGAGGAAGTAGTTAAATTTTCAAAGCATATAAATAATTTACTAAATCAAATGTATACGATCTCTTTATGGGAATGTTAAGCCAATCTGAGTCAAATAAAATGAAACAAAAGGAGTGACTAGCAATTGTCGGGTACCTTTTCGTTTATCGCAACAAAAAACTTGCACCAAAGTAAGGCGTTAGTTCCATTAAACAATTTTAGCAAAACGAAAATACCAAATAAGAACGCATGATTATAGGCAGACTTTGCGTCTTGCTGAGTTCAAATTCTAAAAAGTAATACATGTAAGAATTCCTTACACTAATCAGCAACATATATAACTTGAATTCAACAAAGTAATCAGGAGAAACCTTTCAAAAAATAAGTACATTGGCGGTAATTTTAATACTATAAGAACAACGTCGGACTTTAGTACAAAAAGAACTCTCAAACGGGTGACATAAATTTGACCCACATTTAACACTAAGTGCCCATTTAGATTCGCTTATTTTAGGTGTTATTAAGCCAAAATAACTTTTAAGCAGATTCGAAGTATTTGAGTAAAGATAAAAAGTACTTATAAGCACTTATTTTTAGGAAAAAATAACAAAAATTATGCCAATCCAAATGTGCTCAAAGCCACTTGAACTTATTACTGCTAGGACACTAAAAACTTAACTACAGTTGATATCTTCCCAAAGTATATAGTGTAAGATATTTGTTGGACCAATTCTGAGTGACTTATAGGTCACGTGTTTGAGCCCTTGGAGCAGTCCTTCCCTAAATTATATGTAAACACAAGATTTTTTGTTCACTGGACTGCTCTATATATTCATTTATTATTTTAACTATGATTAAGTAACACGTATTCTCATAATTATTGTTGGAATTAAATTTTCTGTTTTAATGTAAAACTGATTCATGTTTAGCAATGCATTGTACTCACTCAAATTACAATACTCCAGTAATCAGTGGTATAAAGCAGCAGTTAAGAGGTACGGTACCCTAAATTAAATAAGGAAGTCTATTTCAGCAGATCCAAGAAGAATGCTTGTGTAATAAATGATGTTTTACCATTCCTTTTGAGCACTGCATTACTTCATGTGTGTCGTTTAGTTGGAGCAAGAATCAGCATAGATAATGCTAGTCAGTTTTCGTCCTTTAGCAATGAAATCCGAAATTGCCAAAAGAGTGAAAAGTAAAGGAGAATACAGATATGAGGGTAATTATTTGTTTTGACAAGTGCATATAGAGTACTTTGTGTTGCATGGAGAGGTCCACAATACTAAAAGCCTGTGCAAGGATACATTTCTTTTACTCAGCACGTGTCCGTAACTTCCACGGCAAGGCCTATTGCTCTACTGTAACCTATCGCTGCCTTATACGGTCACTGCTCAGTGCTTCAATGCCACCAGCGAATATTCCATCCTCCCCTTCGGACGTCAGTTCTTTAGTCACAGAAGAAAATGTACATAACACACAAATTTCAGTGTTCTTTCTGGCCAACCACTGTAACAACGGCCTACTTTCCAATTTTAACTTCTGCCGCAGTCTCATACTACTAGCTATTAACGGAGAAAAATGAAAAACACACTCAGATTTATAACAACAACATACCTAGTAAAATTTCACAAGTGGGTCTAGAGAGGATAGAATATACGATGACCTTACCACTACCATAGAAGTAGAGAAGTTGTTTCTTGCGAACCCTCATCTCAAAATCCATAAGCAGAAAGAACTAGATATGACAAAAAGGAAAGGGAGAGAATGGAAAGAGCGACTAATAATGATAGTATGTAAATAAGATAAAACTAACACATAATACGACAGATAATGCGAATACATGACAAAAATAGACCTAACCCTCCCAACTCTAATTTGCGACCTCCACTTCTTTCTATCGAAGGTCATGTCCTCAATGAGATCAAGTTCCGACATATCATGTCTAATCACTTCCCACTAGTACTTCTTCGGTCTACTTCTACCCCTCCGAGTATCTCTCAAAATCAACCTCTCGCACCTCCTAACAGAAGCATCAGTACTCCTTCTCTTAGACATTCAAAATCGTATACTAT
Organism: Solanum sejunctum; assembly: GCA_025642045.1. Classification (NCBI taxonomy): domain Eukaryota; kingdom Viridiplantae; phylum Streptophyta; class Magnoliopsida; order Solanales; family Solanaceae; genus Solanum; species Solanum sejunctum. The sequence goes on along the minus strand of JAOTQJ010000049.1, from coordinate 25,350,330 downwards.
TACGCACCGTTATTGAGGAGGTAAAGATCGAAAGGATGTCAAACTCGAAAACTTATGAACTCACAAATGGTGAGAAGAAGATAAGCTCTTATTCTTCAGGCAAATGGTTACTTTGGCAAATGATTTGCAGAGGCTGCTTCGCCGTGAATAACTTCTATATGCGACTAAATTTGAACTAACACGGAAATTTCTTGCTCCTTGGCTGTACATATCCAAATTGAACTCCCGCCCGCATCGAAACCAAAGTCATAAAGCCAAAATAAGGAAGAAAAGAAAGAGAACTACTGCATAAAAAGAGTGAACAGTTAAATATACTTGGAAACACTAGAATGACAGGATCACTACTAATAAATTAGATTAAGGAACAACTGCTGCTATTGTTATGCTCTTTGCCTTTAACTATCTTGCGGATTTATCGTCATGGCTTCATTGTCGAACCCACTTGTAGCGACCTTCAAATGGCGCCTCTTTTGCAAAGTCAAAGTTGTATCTGTTACAGCACGCACATTCATGAATCATGACAGACTCTTTTACGAGCAGAATTTAAAAAAAAGGAGACATCCAAAAAAAGTGAGGGAGAGGGAGAGAGAATTGTACTTTTCTGCAAAATGTTTATGGAGATCTTTCTCGGCTGCAGCAAAGAAGTCAGCAAGCTCAGCCTCGGAGGGCATCGTTGCCTCTATTAATCGGCGGCGGCAAGATTTAGCATGTTGTGGTCTTGTTGTCGACTCCAATTTGTGAAGTTCAACTTTGAATTTGCTGGATACTGTTGTCGTTCTACTGCGGAATGAAGCTTTGTCTTCAATAAACGGTGAAGAAAAAGAAAAGGATTGTGGTATTGAAGGGGCAGGTCTGACAGACAATTGAAACGCCATGAAAATTATAGAATATTTACCTTTCTCTAAACTCTGAATTACTGGGTGCAATTTCCACACTGTGCTCCTGGAAAATTCAAAGTTCAAATATCAGTCCGCCATAAATTTCACAAAATGAAAAAAAAATACTGTATATAAATCCAATAGCAATATAGAACGCCAATACAAATCACTCCACTTTTTATGCATTAACTTGATACTACGAATATAATATTTAAAGAAGCAGAAAAAATGGAACAGCGAAACTAGTAAAATTCAATGAGTTTCACATACATTCAGATCTACAAATTTGGAGCTTCCTTTTGTAACCCCGCTTGGTTCATTATCTCCAAAGCAAGATGCTAAAGCGTCATCAAAGTTAGGAATCACAGCCGATTTACACGAAACAGTATTTCCCTTTGAACTGATGAGCTCGCTAGCTTGAGATTCTAAACTCGCCGGTACAACTGAGACTCCAGAATGAGTCCTAACACGAGCTGCAGTTGGTGACATCTCCACCAAATCACCATCACGTTTCTTCCTCTTCCTTGTTTCAGTCACCTCTAAAACCTCCCGTTCTCTTGTCATTTTCACCGGTACCTCCACAACTTCCATAACTTCTCCAATTCCCTTTGACTTTTCCGCTAAAACTTTGAGAAAAATTTTGATATCTATGTCTTCGTTGAAGTCGAATTCTAAGCAATAAACTTGAACAAGTCACCGAATTGTTATCGGACGCAAATTCTTTGTTAAATAAACTGTGAATTGAAGAATTGCAGAATTATGCACTCGAGAATCGTACGATCTGACTGAGTATCTCTTCTTCTGCGGCAGTGTGGGGAGAGAGAAGAAGTGTTAGCAGCGAGATGGTGATAATGATGATGATAGGCATTCCGTTGAATGATTCGATTACGTTCCTATTATTGGTCGCTTCGTATTGTGGTCCACCACTGGGAACCTAACGGGGTTCTGACGTCGCCGTTAAGCTGATAAATACTACGCGTATAAGAATAAAGAGAAGCCTAAAGATATTTGCCCGAAATGGTTTCACGTAACTGCACATGTTTAATTAGCCATAATTTGACTAACAGATAAGGTTAGTGAATATGATTGGACAATAGAAATTTGATTCCACTACTGACTGCTCACAAATATTTTCAGTTCCATTTTTTGATTTTTTTTTTACCTAGTGTTTTGGGGTAGGTTGGTTGGTGCATAGGATATAAAAGGTATTTTTATGGATTAAATGAAATTATTTTGTATCAGATAATTCATTATATAATATAACATAAAATCATTGTTACGCAATACTCTTTCTGTTTTAAATTAATTAAATTTTTGAATTTTTTTTTAATATTTAAAATTGAAGATTAATGTTTCAATCTTTTCTTATACTATCTTTTTATCTATTAAAGTTTAATATTATGTGCATTTCCTAACAAATTTAATAAAAATGGGGTGGAGGGTAGTGCACATATATTATAAAAAAACATTCAATGATAAAATTTACACCTTATTTCTATTATTGCCCTTTCTGAAGTCATAAATATATAGTACAATTTATCTTTTGAAAAATATAAAACTTTAATAGATGAAAAGACAACAACAACAACGTACCAGTTGTATCCCACAAGTGGGGTTTGGGGAGAGTAAATTGTACGCAGACCTTACCGCTACCTCATAGAGGTAGAGAGGTTGTTTCCTAAAGCCCTCAGCTCAAAACCCATAAGTAGAAGGATTAGATATGCCTAGAAATGACAAAATAAAAGGTAAGATGAAATAAAATGAAATGGAATGTAAAAATGAAATGAAACGAAACGAAAAAAAATGAAATGTAAGGGAAGGGGGCAGCAAGTGTGACTGACAATGAATAGCACATGACAGTCATTTACTAAGATAAAACTAACATGTATACGCTAGATAATGAGAGAAAAAAGGAATGATAATGATAAAAATCGTACAAATGCTAATAGTAAAGGAAGAAGACGGCCAAGGAGAGGAATAGGGAGAAGAAAAGGAACTTAGTCTGCTACTCTAATATGCAACCTCCACAACTTTCTATCCAAGGTCATGTCCTCAGTGAGGTCGAGTTCCACCATGTCCTGTGTAATCACCTCCTCCCAATACTTCTTTGGTCTACCCCTACCCCATCGAGTGACTCCCACATCCAACCTCTCGCACCTCCTAACAGGAGCGTCGAGACCCCTTCTCTGCACATGTCCGAACCATTGCAATCTTTACTTGTCCACTATACTATTTTTGGATGTCTAATGATACTTGTTCAATTTATAAAATCGAAAGATAATTTATACTTAGTTCCTAATTTATCTTTATCATTAATTTTTGTTATTTTCATATTATATTTTTCAAGATAAGTATTTATTATATTCGAAGGATAATTTGGTAAAACTATCTTTAGCATTTACCACTTCTTAATTCTTGTGATAAATCATAAGGAACAAGTAAAGATGGACGGAAGAATTAGTTTTTATTTTTTCCCGTTGCAAAATACATAAATTAGTTAAAAAGCTTGTTTACATGGGAAAAAGCTGGCCAACTTATTACTCAAAATCTTCTATGTCCACAATGATCAAAACTTAAGCTCACTAGTGGGTGAACAAACATTAACTAAATTAATCTAAGTATTATTGATGAAATGGAAAATAGCCAAGAGTTTCTAAACCAAATTAAACCGCCTTTTGGTTTCGTTGCTGTTTTT
>JAOTQJ010000049.1:25324774-25346657 GCA_025642045.1 Solanum sejunctum | reverse complement strand
ATATTATTTTTTTTGATCTATTTAAAATAATATTATCTTATTTTAATTGAAAATAATTTAATTTTTAAAGTATTTTTATCTATAATTAAAATAAATAATTCTTTTTTACATAAATATCTAAAAAAAAAATTTTAAGTCAGAAATATTGAAAGTCTTCTCTTTTTTGTTTAAATGTCATACCAAATTGAAGTCTTCCCTAAGAATGCATTTAATAAGGAATTTAAGTTAGAATCATAATTGATGTAAGTATACTCTGGATTTTTTTTGAAATTTTATGGCTAAACGAATTTTAACAAAAGTATGTATTTTCAATATTTATAGTGAAAGGTCCAAAAACGTCTAATTGGAGAAGGCGATAAAAGAAAGAATGGTAGGAGTTTCATCTATTCAATCCCGCTTCATCTCTACTTTTCTTGGCGACTGCCGCTTCATTCAACCTCCTCATGCACTCTTCCATTGCAACCAAGGTTCTTGATTGCTTTGTGCTTTTCTCTATTTTTTCTTGTACTACTTTGGGAGAAAAAAGCCCCCCCTTTTTCTTATTTTACTGTTTTTCTTCTTCTCAAGTTCATGTATTTACCCCCTTTTTCTTTACTGCTTCAAGTTTTCCATTTTGTCTCAAGATTTCATGATGGTATTCTTAATAGTGTTTAGGAGGACAAAGTTGGATCTCTTATGTAGCTAGTAGTAGCAAAGGAAAATGTCTCAAACAAAATTATATTGAATCTTTTATGTAACTAGCGAAGTTAACTATGTATGCTTACTCAGGAAATAAACATGTGTCCGTGCAATGCTCAAGGACATTTTCTGGATTGACGAATTTGTTATTCAACAGAAGGTATGTCATTTCATCTTCAAGATTTTTGGTTTTCAGCATTCTGATTACAAGTCGTTAAAGGTGAAAGAGAGAATTTCTTGTACAAATCAGAAACATGATATGTGCCCCAAATGTAAGTAGATCAGTTAATCTGAGGATGATGGTGTATTGGAATTGTTTATAGTAGGAGCGACATACTGACAGTTGCAAGATGTAGTCATGGTGGGTGCAAGCAAATATAAGTACAAAGGTCTTGAGAAGCTCTTGGTCATACTTGGTAGATTTATTTAAATATCACACTGGATATTTGTAACTTAATAACTTTTGCCATGTCGTGGTGCAAATGAAAGACATCTTCTTTTATCAGAAAGAAAGTTTTGTAAGCTCTTAATTTGCTATGGATTCTAAAACCTTTTAGACAGTCTTATTAGGCTCTTAAAACCCATGTTACATGAGTACTGCATTTATTCTAGGTTTGCGTCTGAGTTGTCTGTACTGACATTCTGGTGCTGGGAATAGTGTTGTCTATCTCTATAGTGAGGTCACGAGAAGATCCCCAGGGACGAACCTACAAGGGACTTGCCTATGTTTTGCTTCTTGTGGTCCTTCCAATACTAAATTTGATTTTACAGATAGTTTAATGGCTGATGAAATATGAAAAGTTACTCTGGGCTATTTGAATTTGAACTTTCATCATGTGAGAATAAGGTTCAACAAATGGAAGGTTCCTGTAGTGTTTCCCTCATTTTACTATTTTCCTGCTTCTGCTTGTTTGCTGCATGCCTTGGATGCTAATTTTAAACTAAACTTGGCAGGAATGTGGATGAACTTCCAAACACCAATCGCAAACGTTTAAGACCAGGTCAAATTTCTCCTCCTCGACCAGTTCCAGAACAAATACAAAGGCCTCCTTATGTGAAGTCTAGGAAGCCACCTGGGATTGGTAGTGGGTTCGAAGTACATGACAAACAGGGAATAGAAAAGATGAGAGCTTCTGGAAGGCTTGCTGCACAGGTTCTTCAGTACGCTGGGACATTAGTCAAGGTGATTTATGGATTACCTTCTACTCAGGCTCGATGTGAAATGCCTTGTGCCTACAAGCTTCATTTAGCTTAAAAAATTCAAGATTTTTATCTGCCCCAGTTAAGGCTTTCAGTAACTGTCTTTCATTGACTGCAGTCTCTATTTCCCGTCTTTACTATGATCATCTGCTCGCTTTGACCTTTGGCTATTAACTTGATTAAATTAGACATCTACCTTGTGCTTTTGCTTCTTCTATATTTCTCTGCAGACACAATACAACCAAGGGAATAGCTAGCAAGAGGGGGCAGAGTCCAATTGAACCCCCTTCACTGAAAAATTACTTTGTACAAGTAGTGTAGAAATAGTCTTTTTTGGGATTAATTGTTGAATTCCCTTGATACAAGGGAAAGTTCTAGTGTCGTGGTAAGGGGTTCAGAAGTCGTTTTAGGTCAAAAATTCAAATATCACCAATGACATTCTAGTATTCTTTTGAAGGTCCCTGATGTAAAATTCCTGGTTTGGCCACTGGTTACAATCTGCTTTTACTAGTCCTTTCATTCCAATTTGTAGAACAACTTCGTAATTTTGGATGTTGCAAAATGTTTAATACCATTTCATATTTCTTTCGCAAATTTATTAAACTATTCAAGTTGTAAACATTGATGTTATTTTTTCCCTATTAACTAACTTCTCAGCCATTACTCTAATTCTTTTCCTTCAACTTTCACTAATATTAGATGTACATCAAATTAACTTATTAAACTCCATGTTCACAAATACCATTTATAAAATGGAAAATGGGGAAGCAGATGGTTCTCTCTTTTTTCTTACTTTTTGTACATGAATAGAAAATGTAAGGAACGTTCATGTAGATTGTTAGAATAGTGTTAGAATAGTACTGTAGCAACGGCGACTAGAAACGGCCCTTAAGGACTTGTATATATAGGAGGGCCATTCTCATTTATTAAGCATTCAATCCAAGTATCTCTCAAAAACAAAAATCTCTTAATTTAATTTTCTCACTCTTTTCTCTATTTCTCACATAGATAACTCCAAGTTATTCAATATTGGAGTGTAACAGGTCTTAATGGAGCAAATACATACTGAGGATTTATGTAGCCAACTCCACCTCGCCTGGGTTTGAGGTGTAGTTGTGGTAGTCACCATTTTCAGATTGCCATTGTCTTTAAATGGGTGCAAAAAGATCAACAATTAGTTTCACGCGTGTCTGAAGTATGCTTCATTTTAAATCTATGTAGCTATTTTTTTCTGGCAGCCAGGCATCACAACTGATGAAATTGACCAAGCTGTTCACCAAATGATTATTGACAATGGAGCTTATCCATCACCTCTTGGTTATGATGGATTTCCAAAGAGCGTATGTACATCAGTGAACGAGTGCATTTGCCATGGAATCCCAGATTCACGTCCACTTGAGGTTTGTTCTACGGAATAGTTGTTTCCTCTATAGCCAAGAATTCATCTTTGCAACAGGCTAACATTCTCTGCTGTTGATATTAAATGATTCAGGATGGGGATATAATCAATATTGATGTCACCGTTTATCTTAATGTAAGTTGCTTCTTTCGATTAGTACCATTAGGTGTCTCTTCACTGCTTCAACTTTTTTGTTCAAACCAATATTTGTTATGCATCAATAGAGTGAAAATGGTGTGAGATGCCTTCTTGAAGCTATAAATATGATATGTATGAGTTTGGTTCTTCAAGATGTCTATAAATATGGTTCTTCATGGTTCTTCAAGATGCACTGATGTTCTTGAGAACCATAGCTTTTTGCATGTAATCTTCTAGTGTTGGTTTTCCTGTCTGCTGATTGGGATTTAAATTACTAGATTTATAACTATCGGTACTTGTAATCTTTTGTAATTAATTTACATTATCTTTGTTTCTTGCTCCCTCTTATGCTCTTACACAAAAGCGGTAGCATTTACTCCATTAATTTATATTTTAGATAATAACTTTTCCAACTCCCTATAATTCAGTTCCCTATTGCCACCTTTTGAACATCTTCTTTCCCGTCTCCAGTGCCCTTACTGCTCTCCACTACTATAAGTAGAGAAAGTTGGGAAGCCTTTTCTTCAGTTTATGAAGTTGTAAATTCTTTATGGAACAATATGGAGAGTAAATGCCAGTTAAAGATTTTTGACCCTTACAAAACGATTAAGCAAATCAGAAAGATATGTTATCTTTCCTTCTGTTAAAAAATCCAGCTTTCTTCCCTTCCTCTTCTGTGGCTCGCCTGAAATTTAATTAGTCAACCATGGTTTAATAAATGCAGTATATCACTCTTGAAACTCAATTTTCTCTCTGTTTCTCTGCTGGGCTTGATTGATTATGCAGGGTTACCATGGTGACACATCAGTGATGTTCTTTGCAGGAAATGTTGATGAGGAAGCTAAAAACTTGGTGCAGGTATGACTCATTGATGGTGTAGGGATATTTAGTGCCATTATTTTTTGTATATACTCTGCATTTAAGCTCATCATTAAAAGCAAAGAAAATATTATTTTTCTGGCTCTGAAGCTTGGAAATTCAACTTCTTGCTTTCATTGATGATCTGATAAGTTTCTTGCAGCTATGTAAAAATTTTTTTGGACTCTTCTTTGGTTTATCTCCACATATTGTGATGATTATTAGCAGCGAATGCTAAATCTCTTGTGTCTACATGTCTGTTGATTTATTTTGTTTTTCAACATAACTGATCCCATGCTTGACCTTAGTAAAGCTATAGTAGCATATGTTGAGTTTCTGGTTCTATCCTTCAAGAACATGAATATTGCCCCTACTTTATTGCCTCTTCGGTGAACCATCTTATTTGACAAGTTTGACAGGTCATGTTGTTGAATAGGCTAATGAGACTTGCGTATTATTATTATTATAATATTATCGTAAAAGTGGAAGAATATATCGAATTAATTGTTTAACAACAATTGTGTTTGGGAAAAGACCACATCTTTATTTGAATTTGTGTACTTGCCAGAATTGAGTGTTATATAGGGTACTGTTAATTACAGAACTGTATCACATATTTTAGATTGACAGTGATAAATCATTTTATATAAATTAGGATACAGAATATCTAACAACAATCCAATGTGATCCCACAAACTCGCACACGATCCAAAAGTTAAAAGCTGTTACATTAGCCAAATATTTTCCTTAATGACCTGGTTTCAGCATGTGCTAGTGAGCTGTCTGAGCATAGCTCGGTTCTTTGATAGTATGTTTCTGTACATAGTATGTTTCTCCACATAGTATGTTTCTCCATATCATTATAGACATCTTAGACCCTGTTTTTCAGGCTGTCATTCAGCAGATTTCACAAAGAAGACATAACTTGATTGTAGCGATTGTTTGACTGTGTGACTATTTGTTGTCATCTTATTCATCCAGAAAAAAAGCTTGTTAATTTTCCCGCAATGGAACAAACTTTTCTTTGGACTTTATTAAAGTATGTTAACTACATAAATGACAATTAACTGGAATAAGAAGACCTAATTACTGATACTACCATATTATCCACTGATTGCCTGTGATCAGAATTGCAATCCAAATAAAGAAGAAAAATGAAGATGTTGTAGTTTATATCATATGTTGTTACCCCTTTACTTAATTTAAATTCCTACCTTTTGTACTACCAAGTGTTCCGAATGCTTTAGCTTATCAACCGTAAGAAACTTTTTTCCTTTTGTGCTTTAGAGGGAGTCACCTTATTTTGTTGTGTAGATGCATCTGCAGTCCCACCTATTGGTTTTTATTTGTTGCCTCAGGTGACTAAAGAATGCTTGGACCAGGCAGTATCAATATGTGCACCAGGAGTGGAATTCAATAAAATTGGCAAGACGATACAGTAAGACATCTGCCTAAATCATCTATCTTTTTGTTCTTGTGCATCTCAGTCTGCTAAACATTTGAAGGATCCGTCTTGGGATGATGGTGAATTTGTCATGAAAAATCAATGTCGCTGCTGGCATAGTTTGGCAAATTGATTTGAGGAATATGACACGTAAAGATCTGATATTTCTCATAAATTATTAAAATGCGGTTATGATCTATGTATACATACATCAATATATCGCTTGTTTAGCATAGCAGATTTGATTGATGTTAACATTCTCTGTGTAGTGACCATGCAGATAAACATCGCTATGGAGTTGTGCAACAGTTCGTTGGCCATGGAGTGGGACGTGCTTTCCACAGTGATCCAGTCATTCGGCATTACAGTAACTTCCTTATTTAATATCTGACCTCCTTATTGCTATTAGAAATATGATCAATAGTGAGCCTATATAGTTTAACTTGTTTGCCGTGTAACTTGTTATTGTTTGCATGGGAAAAATATTATCTTCTTGTTGAGTTTTCTACTTGTGCCATCCAATGTCGATGCACTGGATATCTAGCATGCTAAATGCTGCAACAACACCTCAAGCTAATATTTTCTTGAGATGTAATAACACACTGCTGTTGTATCAGGGATTCAAAAGTAGAGCGCACTTCAACATTAGTTTGTATTGCCCCTAAATACTTATATTTTAACGGTGTCCAACATAAATATTGAATCTCTGTTTAGTTTTGACAACTATTTCAAACTTATATCAGTTATCTGAGATGAAGAAAATAAGCTACTTCATGCTCTTGGTTTGATGCATATCAAGTTACGAGATGTTTTGTTCATTTGCAGACCTCCATCCTATTGGGCAGTTTTGTAAAACATAAAAATGAGAAGTCCTACTCTAAAAGGGATCTTCTCCAAAATGAGATATGAGATCATAGTTCTAAGGTGTTGTCTCTGAAAAATAATCTATTTGAGTCATAGTCGCATTTTTGCTTGCATTTAACATTATTCTTGTCTTCTTAAACCCCATAATTCTCTTTGTTGATTTTTATTTGCTATATTTGTTCTCTCTCAGGGAACAATGATCGCGGACGGATGGTGCTCAATCAGACATTCACTATTGGTAATTTTACAGTAGTTGATTAATTTCCATGATGGTGAAAAGACATACTGTGATAATAGCTGCAATATTTTTCCATTTTAAATATATGTTCATGCGAACAGCCTGTTTATAGATATTAACCAGAAGTTGGTGGCGATTGTGTTGTGTCTCCTTTTCCCCTGTAGTCTGTGATTTAGCTAAGAGCTGAGGTTTCACATTGCTTAATGTTTATGAATCACATGGGTAGCTTATGTTCTCACCTCTTGTTTTTGTTATAATTCATGCATCCGTCACTTTTTGGAGCATAAAATTGCTATTCCATCGTTGTGTACGATTTTACTGTGCTGAATGCAACTTTTTCTGTGCTGTACAGAGCCAATGCTGACAATTGGTAGCATAAATGGAATAATATGGGATGACGATTGGACAGTTGTTACAGAAGATGGTAGTCTATCGGCACAGTTTGAGCACACCATTTTGATAACCGAAGATGGTGCTGAGATTCTTACACAATGCTAGCGATGGTCCCGCAACAACATCCTTCTATTTTATTGGACAATTCAATATTGGTAACTACAATTCTCATACTGACCTTGTTCAAGTTTTGGTGCTGTAATATTCTTTGAATTTGTGCCATAGAAATAAAGATATTATACCTTTTAATCCCCTTGTTGTTTCTTGGATATTAGGGTTGATTCAAATTCTTTTAAACCTTTTCAGAAAATGGTACAAGGGAAAGAAGACTTGTTCAAGCATTTTTAAACTATAAACCCCTACTTATGTATACCATGAGACACAAGAGTTAGGTGTATTGAATTGTTACAGCCTACAGGTAAATGATTTGTGTGGGTAAGGTAATCATGAAAGGTTGGCCGATGTATTTGACGGCTCCTATTTTTGTTGACCATAATTTATGAATTCAGTTTATCAAATTGTATGCTTGTTTCTTTCTCTTGTTTGAGACAAATCACGAATCTAGGATATTGTGGGAACAGAAAGACCAGTGCCTGGCCTGCTATTGCTTCGGATGGATAATAAGTGGCGCGTTATTCAACTCCAAGATGTGATGACCTATTCGATCTTTTACTCAAAAACCTAAACAGTGGATGCTTTCCCCCTTTACCCATTTGAGAGGAGCCAGTTCCTCTATATTTATGGCAAGATTCATGATTTGGTCAAATTTTGAAGCTTAAAATTAGTTATTTTTTCTAAATGTACAATGAAAACTCATACTTGTATTGCGTGGAAGATTTCCACTCATGAGCGTGTTTTGGATTCTGAAGCATATTTTTTACGCCAAAGTTTACATCTACCATAAAATTCACAATAATAGCTCCATTATCTAGTTTTTCTTGCACGCGTCCGCAATCTGACAAATTGTATACTGTTTGGAAAAGAAAGACTATTTGTAGTTGTATATTACGTGCTTGGAAAATCAGGATGGGATAAACTTAACCTAACAATTGCATACTCCGCGCACAGCTTCTTGATTAAAATTTGATATCATTTACCCTAAGGAGAAGTATTGTCGTTACCCTCCATGCGACAATTAATTTACTAGCACTAAACGTTATTTTATTCCATCTATATAGACAAACAGAATATGCAGAGACAATAATTGTAAAAATCAAGCATTACAGAGCGTGTCATGGAGAAAGAATTACAGTGTTGAGCATTGATGGAGGAGGAGTTAGGGGAATCATACCCGGAGCCATATTGACTTTTCTTGAATCTAAGTTACAAGTATGGCAGCTTGATCTTTGAGTCATGGAGCATTTGCACAAATTAAAATATTACACTGTCTTTATGTATTGCAGGAGTTGGATGGACCAGACGCTCGACTTGCAGATTACTTTGATATAATAGCACCAGACCAAAATGGCCCTCCTCTTTATGCTGCAAAGGATATTGTTTCATTTTATTACCAGCATTGTCCCTATATCTTTCCGCAGCGCAGGTATAAAATGTATAATTAAATATATTTTTTTTTACCTCATTATTAACGGTTCGATCTCCTCTTACTTTTAAATTTAACATAATGCAAATGACTTTAATTTGCAGTAAAAATGTAACGCTACTAAGTATGTTGTGTGGTCCAAAATAGGATGGCAAGTATGTAAGGAATTTAATCCGTGGATTCTTGGGGAATCGAAGATTGCACGAAGCTATAACTAATTTGCTTATTCCCACTTATGACATCAAAACACTTCAGCCCCAAATTTTCTCTTCATTGGAGGTTTAAAATTTTGTCTTTTTAAATTCATTGTTACATTTTCCTCCATTAATTGTGTATGAAATATGATTAATTTTAACTAATGCAGGCAGAGATGGATCCTGGTTTTGATGCTTTACTATCAGATAATGCAAGCAGAGATGGATCCTGGTTTTGATGCTTTACTATCAGATATCTGCATTAGTACTTCGTCGGCTCCAGTTTATTTTCCTGCTCACTTCTTCTAGACAAAAGATGAACATGGCAATGATAGAGAATTTAACCTTGTAGATGGAGGAATTGCAGCAAATAACCCTGTAAGTGCAAAAAACATAGCCTGTTAGCTCCACATTTTGTTTTATAAAGGCATTGCTGGCGATGAGACCAACTGGAGCCAACGCAAATTTGTTGCCGGCAAATGTTCTGGATTATGGCAAGTATCTAGTTCTATCTGTGGGAACAGGTACTTCCAAGTCAGAAAGGAAGTACGATGCCATCAGAGCAGCCAAGTGGGGACTCATTAGTTGGCTCCATAAAGATGGAAACTGTCCTTTGGTTGATGCTTTTACTTTTGCCAGTCCTGATATGACCGACCTTCATTTGCCCTTGCTTTTTAGCACTGCTGGCCATATAAACAACTACCTTCGCATCCAGGTCTATTTCTCTGCTTTGTAGCCCATAATGATCATCAATGCTATTCGTCTTTCGGTATTTTAGTAGCTAATTGGTTGTTTAACTAAACTCTCATCTTGTTGATTGCCTATCTAACCTCTCATCTTGTTGGGGCTTGTTTCCCCTTCCCTACACCTAATTTTGAAAAATAAAAGTGTAGTTATCATTTAGGTGCATGATCTTCCGTATGTGGAAGTAGAGGCAGATTCAAAACTAGAATTTAGGGGGTTAAAATTTTAATATTCTTAGCATTAATAACTCATTATATTTTTAAGTTTGTGTTTATATCTATTGTTTTTTTTGTTTTTTGTAAGTTTATAAATAAATTTGTAATCTGCATCTAAAGTATTGAGTTCAGATGAACCTGATAGTACAATGAATCTCTCCATGTGTGAAAATCAAACTCATTCAATTTTGGCAGGACGACTGTTTAAGTGGAGATGCGTCATCGACAGATAAAGCAACAAAGGAGTGCATGGAGAATCTGGTGAACATTGGTAATAACATATTGCAAAAGCCTGTTTCCAGGATGAATCTTGAAATCTGCAGAAATGAAGCTCTTGGGAATGAAGGCACAAATGAACAAGCTCTTATCAGGTCTCTAGTTAATTAATTCCTGTACAATCCAAACAGGAGCGGTTCAGGCACAAGTATAAAACAAAAATTATATGGAGGCCGTACACTTTAAAAAATATTTTCTTAGAAAGTTATTCGTTCTAAACTACTTCTAATAATTCTCTTCTTTTATATGCAAAAGTAACTACTTTTTATAAGTTGCATTTACTCGATATTTAACTAATCAATATTGTGTTTTGTTAACAGATTTGCAAAGCTGCTATCACAGGAGAGGAGACTTCGCACTAAAACGATGGAAGAGAAAAACGTCTCTAGTTTGATTTGATTTAATACGTTATAAAATTCGTCTCAAGTCACTCCAATGTTGTTATTCTTATAAGAAATACTAATTTACTGATCTCTTTTAATTTTATTGTAGTACAATACATAGCGCATAACAAATTATAATTCTTCTTAGAGAGAAGATAAGTTGTGTTTCATTCTCTCCCAATTTGTCAAAGCAATGGAATCATTTAAGTGTACATTTTTCTCATTATATAATTGTCGTCATTGTACTTGTAAGTCAGCATATTTAAAGTTTAATGATATGATCTGAATTGATAATCAATAATTATCCCCCAAATTTATATGTTTCTTTCCCCTGAAAGTATATTTTTAAATTATGAAGGATTAACAGAGAAAGAAAACAGGGAGAGTGATACCTTTTGTGTGTGTCACAGAAGGTAACATATGTAATGTATTCCCCAGTGATACTTTTTATATTTTAGGAATTGTTTGATTCTTGATGATTATTTAATTTTTTTTTAGAAGATAATCATTATAAACACTAAAAATCACATTTACATATTATTTCGTAATATGTCATATTATATTTTATTGTATTGTAGTATTATATTATATTGTTATAATAAATACAAGATTTAAATATATTGTGTCATTTTTCATCATTGTATAATGTCACATATCAATAATTTGAAGGATAAATATATTTAAAAAGTATGGTACGAGATAAAACTATTATAAAAAAAGTAGGATAAGAGATAAAATAAAATTATTAATTAAATAATAAGTAAAAGAAAAAAATAAGAAAAAAAATTTAAGGTAACGATATGATCACACCAAATCAATCATTAAACAAAACGCGAATTTATTTTACACCTAATTAATGATGAATTTAGTAATGCAATACAACAAAATTTAAATAATGATTAAAAACACATTATACTAACAATACAACATAAAATCAAATGGATTATATATCTAAAAATTACAGAAATACACAATATATATTTACATACTTATCAAAAATTCCTACTCTTTTAAAAAATTTCAAAAATTCCTTAAATGATCAACACTGACTGATATAAATTACAATCTCTACTTCTCCATGTATCATAATTGAAAGATTTTAATGTACTATCTTTTCGATATGTATCATTAATTTTATTTTTTATCAAAAAGAAAGAATTTTTAATAATTTTAAAAAAATTAATATTTGTGTAAAATGTCTATTATATATTGTGTTCTATCGCCGCGTTTGCTGAAAGAAAAACGGACAGGCTTCACTTGTTTAGTTGGAGTTTCCTAACGTCAGGCCCAACAGGCCCAAACTATAGTCGTCAAACCTATAAATTTCCTTTCCATTTAATCTTTTACAACCACTTTTCTAGAACAATAAACTTTTCATCCATGGATTCTATACCGGTGAATTGGGAGGCATTGGACTCTCTGATTATCGATTTCGTCAAATCGGAAAACCTGATCGAAGACTCAGTTTCTCCTTCTACTTCGCCGTCGACGTCTCCATCGCCGTCTTCGTCAACATCATCATCATCCTCTTCCTCTTATCAGTCAAGATTACTTATTCGGCAGATCAGGCGTTCAGTGGAGTTTGGTGACATTGATGCCGCTATCGATATCTTGCGTGTGCATGCGCCTGTTGTTCTTGATGATCATCGTCTTCTCTTCTGCTTACAGAAGCAGGTAACTCGCTGTTTCCTGCAAGTAAAGTGAATTAGGCAAGAACTTTCTATTATCATAATTTCTCTTTTCACCAATTCGATTTAATTAGCGAGGATTTAAAATTAATTGACGCAACTTCTGAAGATGTTTTCGAGTTACTAGCTTTTTATGTTTTCCATATGTATATATGCCCCCTGATTATTGTCTTGCCTTTTCCTATCTGTGGTTGAAATCTCTGAAGATAGCCCCAACTCAGATTGGGGCGCTTGGACCTTGCCTAGGTTTTTCAACGTCCACAGGTTAAGGGCATAATTTTTTTTTTGTTGAAGCAATATTATGGATGATTTTAATAGTGAATACTAGTTATAAATTTTAGCATGATAATATTAGTCATTAATCTGAATTAGAAAATTAAAACTAAGTTAAAGATAAAATGGTTTTGAACTTGATTAAAATGTTAAAACTTCATATTTCATTTAATTAGGCTTCTAACCGTTGTCGATGTAGTTGTTCTTTTCATTTGTTGGTGTATTTTCTCGCAACACGCACAAACACACATGCCTTCTTTACTAATGCTTTAAGCCAAGAGTGACTGGTGTGGTTCTCTACCATTTCCCTTTTTTATGTGATTAACCTTTAGACAACAGCTCTTGAGTTGAGTGAGAGATTGGTCACTGGGTGACATAGTTTGGATTTCAAAAATCTGAAGAGACTTTCTGGAGGAATCAGAGTTTCAGTTGACTTATGAAACTTTTTGGTGGTATGCTTCACCTAGAACTATTTCTAGGATTAAATGTTGGCCATGCGAACTCATTGGTAAATGAAGTCAGACTTGTTTCTCCATGCTTCACTTAGACAAATAATTGATGATCCTTGAAACTTGTCTCCATGATTTTTATGCAGAGGTTTATTGAGCTTTTGAGGAAAGGAACTACAGAGGACCGAGAATCTGCCATTAATTGCCTCCGAGAGTCCTTGGCACCTTGTGCGTTGGATGCATATCCAGTAGGTCCCTGCATGTTCATTTTGATTCCATTATCAACATTAAAGCTAGGTCAACATCTTAATTTATTTTTTAATCACAACACGACTTATATATTTGCTTGTCATTGTATATGTTTCTCAACTAGATTATATAAGTCATGTTTATGCAACACAAAGAGAATATTTGATTTGACAAGATCATTCCTGGTGTTTGTTTGTGGTCCAAGGATGTAATTTCTCGTCCTGTGTTCTTTGTCATAAATCTTGTTTTTCATAGATACAGGTTATGCTAGATGATAGTGACTTGCAAACTGTCCTCAAGTTCATCACTTTGGATCCCACTATATCAATTCCATACTTACAAAATACTTCATTTTAGTTCTTTCAATCTTATTTGCCAAAAACAATTTCTATGTGTATTCTTAATCCGTATATGAGAATCATTTCGCTTCATATAGTTCTCCTTACACTTTGGTTCTAATGAATGTCTAACTTTTTATCTTAAGGAAGCATATGAGGAATTTAAGCATATTCTTCTTGCCTTGGTTTATGACGAAGAAGATAAGAATTCACCAGTGGTGAGTGAGGTAAGAGGTTATTTCCTTGGCCCCAAGTAAGAGTTTCATAAATGTTCATCTGGCAGCAGTTAGATGGCCCAGTGGTTTATTGATGCTCTTTTTGGGTTAACTAAGCTACTGAATGTCTCCTTTTAATGAAAGCGACTCAATGTTTTTGCTCTTCACTATCCTAGTGGTCTCCAAGGAGGAGGATTGACATTGCTGGACTGTTGTCATCTGTGTTAAGGGCTCATTTATGTGCATACGATCCTCTTTTTGCAATGTCATTGAGGTACTTGATAAGGTTGGTACAACTTTCAGATGATGCGTGACATGCTTAGATGCGCAACCAACTAAATAGAGACTCTTTATTATTCGTTCATTAGAGATCCGAGTCCTCTTTTTATTCTTATTTAACTTCACAATCATTTTGCAGCATACACAAGTTGTTTTGCTTTCGTCAGGGAATTCCATCACCTATATCAGATCTTACAGAGAGATTACTTCTCGAGGACCTTGACCCTCCTGCAACACCGCTTGAGAGTTCCTATGAAGCACCTCCATTTGATGAGGTTATAAATCTTAGCTACTCTATTATTATTTTGTTATAATTTCTTTGGTTATTGAACCTGAAGAGGAATGCAGTTTGTAAATGTGGTAATTTTCTTTGTTTATTTTATTATATTTTCAGAGATCTTAGATAATGGAGAAAATCTCTGGTGTTGGAAAGTCTCTAATTTGCCTTAAAAGACAAATTTTTGGGCATTGGATTAAAATGTGTCCACCCGTAGTGTTGTGTATTAAAAGATTAGTATTACAGATGCCAACTACTTTTGGTCTGAGGCGTAATTGTTTCAATAATTTTTGATTTACTTTGAAGTAAGATGTGGCCTCTCCACATCTATGAGGTGGTAGTAAGGTTTGCGTACAATGTACATTCTATCCTCCCTAGACTTCACTTGTGGGATTCCACTGGGTATGTTGTTGTTGTTGTTTGAAGTAAGATGTGGTACTTAATGTAATGTGCATCTTTTGTTGAAGTTTAAACTACCATATCTTCTTCTTTTTTTTTTTTTTAAAAAAAAGATTAGGCTTTAGAAATTCTTCTAATGTTCTAGGCATTGTGTCACATCAATATTTTATGAAATTAGGTGGACATACAAGCTCTTGCTCATGCGGTAGAGCTTACAAGGCAAGGGGCTATTGATAGCTTGAGATTCGCCAAGGGTGACTTATATCAAGCATTTCAGGTTTGTAAGCAGAGCTATTTTGCTATTTAAACTGTTTCCTAAAATGTTCATTATCTAGAGCAGTACCTTAAAGTAGGTTAGTTTCTTATACAATCTCACATATATCACGCTACTACTGCCACAATAGGTTCCATCTTTCTGATGGTAATTTGAAGTCTAATGATGTCCTCGTCCAGCACCACCCTGCTGCTGCATTGATTTATGCAGAATGTATGGCTAGTAATCACTGGTGAAGCTGAGAACATAGTTGATGGTGTTCAATATGGCCCCCTAATTGGGGGTTTTTTCTGTTTCTCGAAATGAAGTTTGTTACTAATGTTATCTGCTTTTGTGGAGTAGAGAAGGGTCTCGTATACTTGAGGAATAGCCTCTTACCCCTTATTTCCTCTTTGTGCATCCATGAGGTTTTTGTTTGTATGAAGATTTGTTGGCATTTGTAGAAAACCATGTATTCTTGTAAGTTTTTCTACTTGTTAGTATACTTCTTGTAGATGGTCGAGTTTTTGTCCCCTTCTAAATGTTGTTCTTTTACATTTTCAAAAAAATTGTTACATGTTCAACGTATCAGGCTGTATGATTTTATTTTATTTTTTTTGTGTCAAAACAATTTATTTTCTTTTCACTAAATGGAAAATCTCTATGAACTTCTTTCCTTGTAGCTGCCAGTGGCTTTTCTCAGTAAAAAAAATCCGGGGATGGGACTGAGAACGATTTCGTCACTCATTTGCATTCTTGTTGAGTTGTTTTCTGTTTCTTGTAGTGTTCCAGATATTCTGTGATTTTCTGATGAGGTAGATCTAGCTTGTTAATTGTACAGCTTTGAGGTCAAATGTTAGAAAACCACAAACACTTTAGTTGAGATTGTGCCTGTAACTTTGCTGTTGCAGAACGAGTTGTGCCGGATAAGATTGGACGACCCCATGTTTGATGAGCTTGTTCATGAGTATTGTGTCTATAGGGGTTTCGTCAACTTCAGTGTGGTAGATTCTCCTGGTAAGTTTCTGATCAACTTTACTTTCATCTTTACATTCTGTTTGCTAATTATGTACCTCAAGGTTCGCTTTTTTTTACATCACCCAGGGATGCAACTTAGTATCAACGACGATCAATCAGAGTCTGGACAATTATCAAAGAACTATTCAACAGAAGTTGGGCGTGCAAATGCTAAACTTTCTGGCAGTGACACCTCTGCTACTCAAGTCATCACGGAGGGATCACCTGAAAGTAATACCAACTTGGCTAGCATTCAAAGTACTGATACTGAAGAGCGTTACCCTAGTGAAACAAGTCATGGAGATTGCAGTACCAGTGGGACTCCTCAGTTCGAAAAAGTTCTGCAGGAAAAAAAGTGTCTTAGAGTTGGTGAAACAAACAAACGGAAAAGATGGAGGGGGAGACATGAAAACACAGAATTTGTGTCTGGGGCTACCAGTGAAGCCGACACGACACTGTTGAAAGATCAGCAGGCATGTATTTTGGTTTTAATGGTCCAAAGTAGAACAGATAACAAGTAAGGAAAAGAAAAAAGGATGGGGAGTAGTGTTTAAGTAATCATCGTTGACACCTTTATTACAGGTTTCTCCAAAATTGTGCTTCCTGCATATGATGAAGAATAGAGAGGACAAACATGAACTTGTGCTGGGCTTGAAGGAATTAGCTAGCAGAGGAATGACTGAGGAGGTTGTTGAGGAGATCAATGGGATGGATCCAAACTTTTTTGTGCAGAACCCTTCTCTACTTTTTCAACTTAAGCAGGTATGGAAGTTAAAACTTTTGCTAGGGACAAAGATCAGTAGAAGTTCTAAAGCATGTATATATCAATTAAGGCATTTCAAAAGACAATCCTCTGGGCAGGTTGAATTTTTGAAGCTGGTTGGCTCCGGTGATCATACTCAGGCACTGAGGGTAGCATGTTCTTTTTTGGGTCCTTTGGCTTCTAGTCATCCTGATCTGTTGAAGCCATTGAAGGAGACTTTGCTAGCTTTGCTCAAACCTAATGAGGAGGCCTTTGATGAACGCTTGCCTTTATGTGCTCTTGCCAATACACTCCAGGTATGACATTCTGCAGTCTTTATGGTAAAACAGGTCCCAGGTGAACCATTACCTTCTAATCTTTTCCCATCCTTACGTCCCCTTTATCTACTTGTCTCTCTGTATCTGTGTACTTAATAAGACTGGAGTGCTGGTTCTTGATGCCAGAGTGTACCGTGCTTTAATTACTCTTGTCATGAGTTGGATGACTTTGTTTGTCTGCTGTTAAGGCTTACGAAAAGTAGTTTAAAATCTTGATGATAGAGATATAAAATGTCCTCCGTCAGGTGTGTAAGGTTTTCTAAAGGGGATTATAGTAATTATGGGGCGCTCTACCCTTTGTCTTCCGTTTTTTATTTAAATGCTTATACTCTTCATATGGTATCCAGGAAAAACATTGTTAAATTCCTTCTCAGAATCATATTCTTTCTAATCTCTATGTTTCTACCGTTATGAATTTTTTTTGCTCAACTCAACAATTGGGTCGCTAACTTTCCTCTTGTTCCACTTCTCAGCTTATTGAGCCTATGCTTCCTGCTCTCCTACGTCAGAGCATAGAAGGCCACCTCTTGGTCCTTAACCTCCTTAATGATCGGGTTTGCCAAGGTCAAATTGTGAACCTTGTAACCATTTTATTTGTGTAGGATAGTGTTAGAGATATAGACTCCCCATAGTTTCACAATGGTTTATGCTGAGCTACTCCATGCGCAACAAGTTTTGAGTTCGATGCTTCAATTCTTTCACCAGAGATTCCCAGATGACGTAGAGAAGATACTGATTGTGGAAAAAACATTAATAAGAATGATGAGATTTACCATTTCTGAACGAATGAAGTGAAATCTGCTTAACTCACTCAAAGATACTGGAGTTCAATGATTGTTCAGTGACTGATAGTCTGGTTTGAACTGTTATACTGATTTTTATTACACAGTTTCACTGATTTTCAATACATACAGTTTCAAAGGCTTGTTAAAAGCTGGGTCTGGTTGGATGGTTTTACTCTATAACAAGGAAAACAGAGACATTGAGGACTTTATATTGAGAATAGACTTGAGCCTTGGGGTTTGCTCCCTTTCAAGGTCTCAAGATCGAAACTCACTGGGTGCAAACAATTTCTGATGGCCATCAGACTAGGTAAAACTTGAATTAACCGTGGTGTACTTGCGGGAAACTCCTTGCCGAGGGCCTGTGCACCCCCGGGATTAGTCGGGGCTCTAAGAGACTCGGACACCCGGTGCAACTAAAAAAAATATTGGGAAAATGTATTGACCTATTTTACCATGCTTTAATCTCCTGTTGTGTTTCAAGTCTCTTGTTGAAAGAGCAATCCAGTTGATCAATTACCCTGGGCTTCTCTATCTTTTTTGGAAAACCGGCAATATTTTGCATCTCGTTATTTGCCCCTGGGTTCTTTTGACTAGATTGTGTAATTTGTTGGTTAATCTATTTAGTAAGTTGATTTTTGCTTTCAAATTAGGGACTTGGAAGTGCATTACTGTTGCTTGATGCTCCATAAATTCTGTCTTACATAAGTGATTAAAATGTAATCTATCAAAGATTAACCCCAATCTTCTGGTATTTATCCTTATTCTCGGTGAGAATATAGTTAAAAAACACCATGTACTTTCGTTGTATGGATGTCAATAAGACAACAGCGAAGGAATTGATTTCTTTCCATTCCCAGCTTTTCACTTCAGTTTCCTGAATGTTGATTCTTTAGGTGGACAGCTGTTTCAATTGGAAGAGAGTTGTCAAAAAATAATGTTTTTTTCCTGAGAGGAAGGTAATTGTACTATATATAAAGCTAGCACTACTGAAGTGTTGTAGTGATTACAAGTGAGCAGATACCAAAGTAAAAATCCCTTTCCAATCTTACAGGGATTCTAGGAGGCTAAGTATAGTCATTAATATTTCAACTTTTTGCTGATAAGGAAATAGATCTTGGTTGTAACTCAACCCTACAAGCTGCTGATGATTGGACCATCTAGACTGTGGAGACTGCAACATCCCTTCGCACGCCCAAGATTGAACTATTGACAATATAATATGGGAGCCCAACATATTGGGGTAAACCAAGAATTTAGATGGACCTGATTTTGGTACCATGCATGATAAGAAGATGGACTTTAACATAATTCAACCCCAAAAGCTACATGAGAATTACCCAAAGATCAGATAAGGGACCAAACACCCCAGCCATGGCCGAAGAGGGACTCTGGTGGTTGCCCCCACCCCCACCCCCACCCCCACAAAACAACAACAACTGTTTTTACCATATGCCGCTTTAATTGGTAGTGCTCTTGATTTTTCTCCAGTGGTGTCGAATTGTAGTTCTTGTCCTTCACAAGCCAATTAAGATTTGGGAATATTCAACACAAAATATTGTTGGTTTGAATTTTACATGCTTTTTTCATTTTTGAGGCAAGGGGTGTGAGTATATCTTTTGGGGTGTTGATGGGGAGATTGTGTAATGATGCTCTTTTGATTTATCTAGTAACTTATGGTTTAGTTCCAAATTAGGAACTTGGAGCATGTTAAATGGTATTTCCATAAAAATCTGACTTACATGGTGATTAAAATGTCTCAAAGTCGCCTCAAAATTAGCCCATCAAAGCATGACTTGTGCAACCCACACCTCAGCCCATTTTGACCTGCGAAATGCAGCCAATTTAAAAGTTGGGCTGATATGTAGCCCAAATTGATCGATGAAAAATCTTGTGTTTAGTGTGTTGGCTCACCTAATTTACTGTCACAATTTTGTCCATGCAAAGGTTGCTATTGGTAGGAGGCTTGGTATTGAAGAACCACAGCTTATGAAGATTATAAGGGCCGCACTGTATACACACAGTGAGTGGTTCAAACTTCAAATGTGTAAAGATCGATTTGAAGGGTTCTTAAAGATCCACGCCCTGAAAGAAGTTGGTGCCAAATTGATTACAGATGCCTCCAGATTGGATGTTGATATGAGCACTGATGGGTCATCTCTAGTTACTGGTTCCTCAAATAACAGGAAACAAGAAGATGGAAGTCCAACCCAGTCATCAGCCAGAGATGTTGGATGTGATGAAACTGCAATACTAAAAGTTATGGTGAGTTTTGTTCTGGTTTTTAAGCTTGCTTCTAACTCAATGAACCTGTTGCGAAAGCCCTTCTGTTTTATGCTATTCTATTGATGTGCATATACCCAGGTCACTGTGCGCTGCTTGTCAGCAGATTATGTTAGCTTTCTAGGTGCTCCGTTATGTGTCATTTTAGCAGGTCATTTTTCGGTGCAGCGGCTACTTATTTGTGAATATTTGGTGCAGGAATTTCTGGCATTGCCCAGAGCAGATGCAATTCATCTCCTTGCACAATACAATGGGAATGCGGAGACAGTCATTCAGCAGATATTTGCGTAGATCCTAGATTATAGCTGAACAAGGATATTCGTTTATTTGTTACATTGTTTATTTTATGGTGCCATAAATTCACACCTGTGAAGCTTATTATAGGCTGAAAGGGGATGGAATAACTTATAAAGGAAGACCACAAAAGTAGGTGGAAAGGGGATTTCTTTATGTGTAATCTGAAGATTTTCCACGTCAAAGTATGATGTTGGTTGATGAGAGGGTTGGTTATGTAAAGTGCTCTGTAAATACCCGTCATAACTGAAGCTTAAATTGGTGCCTTCGCCATATTTACTTGGGCGGAGCATCCAGGGAATGGAGAAGTTGAACCTCTGTATGTTCAAACTAAATGTTCTCAAGTTACATAATCTCATAGATTACTTAAATTACGTTGTGTTTACTGATGCAATGTTTGTTCCAGTGTCTCTACGTTATTCAACTTAGCTTTGCTTTAGGAGTCTGTAAGTGAGTTGTACGTACACAGGTAACAAAACTCAAGTAAAAAAAAGACTCGATGTGTTTATAGTAAACTATCTGCCATATTGCTACATTGACTTTTTATTGATGTGCTCATCGGGAAGTATTGCCATATTGCTTTATTGATTGATATACAAAATGATAGTTAAAGACGAAAGGATTGGCAAGTAGGAACATTATTGAACCGAAATACTCAATACATTCACGTTGTAGCAAATTATGACTGATGGCGCATATATTATTTTAGGATGAGTTTTGAGTGTGACTATATACCACCCATCTATATACTTATTTTCATTGCACGAACGAATAGTGAATATAGTTAGGAGCCTTGATTAAATAGCAAACTATAGTTATTAATGACATTTCCTACTCATTTTGATAAAAAAAAAATTTAAAACAAAACAAATTGAAACAGAAAGAGAGAATTTTTCCTTTGGTACAATATCTAAATTTGACCCTTAACTTGGCGTCAAATTACAAGTTAGAACTAAAACTTTCAACTTGCACAAATATGACCCTTAACTTGTCAATTCCTAAACAAGTAGACACTGCATCGTCACTGACTTGGCACGTGTGGAACAATCTAAATGACGTGTTTTTTCTGTCCAATGCTGCTACGCCACGTTTGTCCACGCAAGCACAACCTGTACACGTCATATCCTCATTTTACACGTGGCATAAAAAATAAAATAATAAAATAATTTTTACAAAAAAATTATAATTTTTTTAAATTATATTTTTTTACATAAATTACAAAAAAAATTTAAAAATTTAAATTTCTTACATAAATTACAAAAAAATACAATTTTTTTAAAAAAAATTTAAATTTTTTTTACATAAATTACAAAAAGTTACAAATTTTTTTTTTAAAAAAATAAAATTATTTTCTAAAAAGTTTAAATTTTGTAAATTTAATTTTTTTTACTCCAGCTCGGACCCTCATCCCCCTTCTCCCCCCCCTCCCCCCCCCCCTTC
>JAOTQJ010000049.1:25300197-25310828 GCA_025642045.1 Solanum sejunctum | reverse complement strand
AAAAAATCAAAAAAAAAATTTTTATCATAATTTAATAAATATTCTTATAATATAAAATAAATATTTATAATAAGATGTTCTAGGAAGAACTGTTCCAAAGAGTCCCAATATAAACTTTCTAACAATATTATATCTTGATAATATAAAATATAATTAACTCCATTGAAAGCTATTGGAGATTGCGTGAAGAATTTTTCCTGGTTTTCTTTCAGTTCCAACTCCCAAAAGATTAATTTAACAACAACAACAGTATTATCCCAATGATTCAAAAGTTTTCGTCTATTGCGGGATAAAGAGGGTCGGATGTATGCAGTCTTATCTTTATATTTAAAAACATAGCGCGATTGTTTTCAGATGACCCATGATGAATGTGAAAAATTGCATTGACTAACTGCTACTTCATAATTGAAAGAAATACAAATAATTTAAAAAATTATTTTGTTTTAACCATTTATGATAATGTTTGGAAATTATGAAAAGGGAGGGAATAGAAAAGTACAAGTCCAAAAGATACAATGGACAACACATTTCCACCTGGCTTCCACGTCACTTTGTTGGTAAGGAAATGTTATTTCTAGAAAATAAATTTCTTAATTATAAAAAAAAGACAAATTCATGAAAAGCCTATTCTACTAAGATGAGGAGAAAAAAACATATCGCCAAATGAATTTAAGTTGTATACCCAAATAATATAGTGATTCTTCATGTATATACTGTTATAAGTAAGCACTCCCTCTGTTAACTTTTAGTGGTAAAAGATTTCCTAACTTAATTTTGATTTTTACTTATCATTTTTAATAAATTAAGTTAGGATAATTTTTTTTATTATATCCTCAATTTATTATTATTGAATTAAGTTATAATAAGTGGACCATATCAATTAATTAAGATAAAATAATAAATTTACTCACCAATAATTATTTTCTTAATAAGTATACCAAATCAAAATTTGACAATTGAAAATGAACGAAGAAAATATATAGTAGATTTATAGTTTTTATTAGAGATTAATAATACGTGAATTATTTTCTTATAAAATATAGTATTTAGTTCAATATACATTCTCTTCGTTCACTTTTACTTGTTAAATATTTTAAAATAAATTTTTACTTTATTTATCATTTTTAACACATCCAAAAAGATAATTATTTTTTTTATTTTATCCTCAATATTAATTACTTATTCCCTCAAATGATTTTTCAACACCTATGACTATAGATCAATACTTACGAGGATTGGTTTTTTCTTTTATAATTTTAATCCATCTATTTTCTATTTTATGATCTATTCCGCATAAACAGGGATGATAATGGAGCGAGCAGTTGCGAAGCGGGATGGGTAAAAACTTTTTTTAAAAAAGAATATGCGGGGCGAGGTAGGTGTGGGTTATTTTTTTATTTTTTTAACTTAACATATAAAATTAGAGCGTGACTTTGTTCTCTCTCCGTCGAAATCCTTTGCAAAAGCTATTTTAGAACATTATCAATTAGTGTTTCAATATTAATCATTGTATTAATATGTTTTAATATATTTTAATATTTTAAAAACGCATAAATTGATGTTTGAGCTTTGAGGAAGACTATTACTAGTAACACAAAAGTAAAAAACCATTAACCAATGCTCATGATGAGCAGCTTATCGTTGTGGTTTAACAATTGATAATATTTTAAAATTAGTAGTCTGGTAGTTCGTAATAGATTAATAGAAGAATGTTTAAAAATTTGCGAGGTGAGATGGGACGGATTAATGCGGGGAGGGATAGGATGAATAAAAAATAAAATATTATATTATGCGGGTGAGTAAAATCCTTGTGGATTTATGTGAATTTTGCTCTGCACCTATCACCCATCTGCTCCATTGTCATCCATACACATAAAATACACATAATGTAGACATTTACTCATGGTAAAGTACTCATATTTATTACTATTATTATTTTAAAAAGTGTACAAAATCTAAATTAAGTAAATATGAACAAAAGAAGAGCATTTTTGAATCAAAAGTTGGATGACAAATGTATTTTATGCCTAATAGTTAAATAAAAAGTATTTTTATATCATTTTTAATAATTTAAAAGTATTTAAAAAAAATTTCCATAAAAATTTTAATATAAAAAAGCATAAAAACTCCTTGTCAAAAAAGCAAAATTGATATAAGAAGAAATTCAAGTCAGAGGTTGCGTAAACCTACCCTTAAGCATTCAGAAATTTGGCGTTTTCATTATGGTCCTATGGCCTTTATGAGTTGGACAAGGATAAATGACAAAAAAGCTGAAACAAACACCTAAAACATTAGATTTATTTATTTATTTATTTGTGGGATTGCACCAAAGAGGCACCCCACCACTATATACCCGAATTATGCCTTTAATTTTTTCTGTTCGATATTTTGGAAAATTATACTTTCTAATTTTTATTAATTTAAAAAAATTATTATTCTAAAAAAATTGAGAGAGGAAAATATATTGTCATTGTAAAATAAAGAAGAAACCTTTTTCTTACTATAAATTTAGATTACTTGGATTAAATATCTAGAAATACAGAGATAGTAGTCGAAAATTCATAATTAATAAATTCTCTCTGCTTTTATTTGATAAAGACTTAGACTTATTCGAACGTTGTTAAATGCGAGTATTTTTCTGTCCTATTTCGTTAGAACAGTATTCCCGTCTAGAAAATCTCAACTGAAAGAGACCAGCAAAACTTGAGAGGTGTTCTTTCTCGAAGCTAGAGAGCTTTAGACTGTTGACCCTTTAAAGCCCTCTCTGTTTCCATATTACATACAGAGCTGACTGGCTGCTGAGAAAAAGGGGGATGAAAAATACTTCAAGAATTTGAATTTTTTATACACCCTTTTGATTTTTGTTTGCTTGTTTGCAAGTAGGAGTTAAGATGGCTGAGGAAATTTGTTTTTTTGTGAAGGTTTGTGTTTTTACCTTTCCATTCTTGTTCTTCTTCTTCTAATTTATGCTATCATTTTTCTTTTCTGTAGCTCTTTTTCTGTATGTTAAGCTGAGATCCAGCTAAAAAATTGTTCTTTGGGTATATTTACATTCTTGTTTGAGCTGGAAACCCAGCTTCCCCCTCTTCCTGTTGGGTTCCTTGGCGGTGCTATTTGTTTGTTTTGGTGGGTTCAAACTTGAAAGTTATCTTGGAGTATATTCGAGAAAAAAAAAATTATTTGTGCAGTCCTTCGAGTGAAAACAGAGGAAAAACTTGTGCATTCTCTTGTATTTTTTTCTGATTAAAAAAAATTCAACTTCAGTGGAAATTTTGAGCTTTCAAAGTGCAAGTAGATACATAAATTTTGCTTTTTTCAAATACTTTAATAGACAATTAGCTTGAGTCTATTTTTAGCCTGTGGAAAATAAAATGTAGATTAATATGAATTCGGTTGACATGTGTTTGATCTATTTTATCTTGTGTAACCTAATTTGTGCCAGTGGATTTGCTTTCCCTTGGAGTACTTGCTCTGCTTTTCCCATTAAAGTTACTAATACGGATTGTTTCTCTCTTTTTTTCTTTAAAGAACTTACCTTTCTTTACAATTTGGTCATGTTTTTTAATTGAAAGAATTTGGGGTGGGGGAAACTGGAAACCAAGAGGGGATTGCAAGGTGGGGTCACCATCATGGAGAATTGAATCCTCACCAACAGGGTGAAAGTTTAGCTAGTCAATCAACTGAGCTGTGTTATGGTTTTATTGTTCCTTATGTATCATTTTACTTGAGCTTGTTTACCCAAAGGAATTTGAGCCTGCTTAATCTGTGATATAAGGTTGAAATGATTAGTAACTTTGCATTTGTTGTCTCTTTCGCTTTCAGATTGACTATAGTCTTGTATTGACTGACAGGATAGTATCATCATAAAACCTCCCAAGAAATCTCTAGCATTGTTGAGGATGGTGGTTGTAGTGTTTACGCTGATCTTTGGTATTTATATCTGTTCAATTTGTCTTAAACAAACTAGTGTGGAGAAAACAAATAAATACTTGAACATTGAAGTCATAGAAAGGCCTTGTCATAACTATGACATGGATCAATCTCAAATTCCGTATGTGCATTATCCGAAGCCAAAAACTTTTAGCCGGTATGTACTTGAGAAATTTCGATTTGGTTCTTAAGCTTCTGTCTTACAGATATTTGCCTAAATTGATTTCATCTGCATTGTTAATTGATTTAGGGCTGAATGTGGCTGTAACCCTGTATGGCGCTTTGCTATTCTCTCAATGCAAAGGTCAGGGAGTGGATGGTTTGAGACACTGTTGAATAGTCATATGAATGTAAGCTCCAACGGTGAAATATTCTCTCACAAACATAGGAGAGAAAATGCTTCTTCAATCCTGAGGACATTGGACACAGTTTACAATTTGGACTTCTTTACGAGTGCTTCCAAAAATCACTGCTCAGCTGCAGTGGGCTTCAAGTGGATGCTTAATCAGGTGCTAACTTTTTGTTACCTTAAAACTGCCCCTTGTCATGCTTCGGATTCTATATTTGGAAAACTTGTAGGTAGACATGAATGCATGGTGTAGCTAAGGGTAGGCCTCGCTTGAATTCCTTAAGATTCAGTCTGTTTGAAAACAGTTAACTGTAACTCCAATCGCCAAAGTAATTCTGACAGTTCGACGCTGATGATTAGTTTTCCACTTTTCGAAAGGGGAAAAGTCCTCTTGAACTTGAAGCCTGGGTTAGAAGGCTAGGTTTTACTTGCTGAAAAGAATTAATTATTAACAGGAAGCTTCTCTTAGGAGAATCCCTTTGCTAAACTTCAAGACGTTTATGAACTCACTCATAAAGGAACTCATCAAGTAGATTCTTTCGAGTCTTTCAAGTATTCGAGAAGCTTGAGACAAAGAAGTGCATCCATATTTCTGCTTCTAGAAGTAATTTCGACAATTTCGGAGTACTCAAATGCAAATATCAAGAGAGTATGTCTTCCCTCGTGAAACTGGAAAGCTTCACCAAACCATTAAGACTAGTTATTAAGATGACAGATTTTTGTTAACATTGATCCTAGTTATAAAAGGCTATGAACATCTATACCTTTCAAGATTTGTAATTAACAGATGCTTTTATCACACAAAACTGTTTGTACATTGTTCTGGATATGGCTTGGATTGATGATAGCTGAACACCCATGCACTCATGTGGGTGTTTGGTCGCCTTTTTTTATTTTCCTCGTTAATGGGAAGCACTATACCTGTGTAAAGCACAAGAATTCATTAAGAAGGCTCTATTTCTTGTACTTGTCATAAATGAATTGATACTTTATGATTGTTTGAACCTTATAATCTCTTCTTCCTACTGCTAGTGGTTTTTGTTTTTATGTTTAATTGAAGGAAATATCTCTATTTACAAGAATAAGTTCTCTAGTTAATAGAGAGAGTTAAAACCATCTATTAATATATTAATGGGGTGCGACCAAATTTTAATATATTCATAGGATAAGCTATGATCATCATTTTTGGTGTCTTGCATATGGAAAGAGAAGAGGGTTGTTATTTGACTTGATGGATAATTGCAATTGCAGGGATTAATAGAACACCATAAGGAAATTGTTGAGTACTTCAATAAAAAGGGTGTTTCCGTGATATTTCTCTTTAGAAAGAATCTACTGCGACGTATGGTTTCCATGCTGTCAAATTCCTATGATCGATATGCCAAACTCTTGAATGGAACACATAAGTCTCATGTGCACTCACATGAAGAGGTATCTTCTTGCATCCTTTCCCTCTTTATCTCTGCAGGCATATAACATACGGACGTACAATTATACAATCTAATCACTTTGCTGCTTTGCCTAGGCTATTACTCTTGCTAAGTACAAACCAGAAATCAATACAACATTGTTGATCACAGATTTGAAAAGAATGGAGGTTTCTGCCACGGAGGCATTGAATTACTTCAACAGCACTCGGCATATGATTCTGTATTATGAAGATATTGTCATAAATCGAGCTGTAAGAATCTTCTGTATGATTCTTAAACTTTTACTCTCGTTGTTTCATTTTGTTTCTCTTACTTCCCTTCTTAGTGCAGACCCCACTTGTGGGATATCACTGGGTATGTTGTTGTTGTTACTTCCCTTCTTAGTGCATTTGAAAAAGAATGTCTCTTTCGTTTTAGCACCTCCTTGATTTCAACTGGTACATTTTGCATATCTTTAGTTTAAGACTACAAGATTCCAAAGATTTCTATACTTTCTTAAACTCCATGCTAAGTCAAAACTTAAAGAGATGGAGTGATAAAGAGTAATATTACTTTTTTCTGCATTTCTAAATCCAGGGAGTTTACCTAATTTACTTATTCAAACTGTAAATTTAGTCGAGCTTCTCTAACTTTCCCTTTCCGAAAAAAGCAAAGGCTTTCTCAGTAGCATTTTGTATGACCAACTTCCACATATTGCTATGCTGGAGAGACCAATGCTGTAATTTTTTGCAATCTTGTTTCATCTATGTTGCTCATATTTCCTGGTTTTAATGCAGAAATTAGTAGATGTTCTTGAGTTTCTAAGATTGCCAGACATGGATCTAAGTAGCCGTCAAGTGAAGATACATAATGGGCCATTGTGGAAGCATATCAAGAACTGGGATGATGTGAACAAGACCTTAAGTGGAACAGTTTACGAGAAGTTCCTCCAAGCTGATTATTAGTTTCTAACTTCTCACTTTCATTGATCGATGAAGGAGGTGAAGATATCAACTGTTTTTCTTTCAAAAGCTGACTTGTAAACGCTCGAGTCTCAACTTGGAAAAAGCTTCCTGCTGCATTTACCTCTGAAGATCAGTCGAAATACAGCATAGTACCAAGTTTCATTCTCATGTATCTCTAGTTTTTTTCTTTCTACTTTATTCCACATTTGAAGTGTGTACAGTGAAGTAGCTAAAGTTAGGCAGTGCCAAAGGCAAGTAGTCATAGATTTGCAGGCAATATTTCTCTCCTTGTAATTTTCCCCTTTCCTTTTTCCTCTTTTGTCTGTAATTTAATAAAGTAGTGAGAGCCTGAGAGGTTATTTTCTACTTAAAATTTTACTCTTGTGAATTTCGCTTCCAACAATTTTTGTTTACTTTTGTTGTGTTTGATAAATGTTCATTTCCTTCATGTGCATTTTGAATATAACAAAGTTAAGTGTATGTGTGTCTTCTGGAAAACTTCAAAAATAAAGGAAAAGAAAATTATTGTGTTGCATGTGTGTGTTTGAAGATACGATTTTTTTTTCTTCAAATTTGTTACACATTTTGGAAGACTTAATTATAAAAGTAATTTTCAAAAAATTAATCCATTTAATGGAAAATATATAACTCAAGCATTTTGATTCTTTAAAATCATTTTTTAGTCTTACACGTAGAATTTAATCTTTACTTTGAACCGAGAAAAGAAGAAGAAGAAGTACTCCCTCTTATTTTTGGTTAAAATTTTGTAGTGCAAATATCAAGAATCGATAATCCTTATACTGACTTGCAGGTTCCCTAGATTTTTCGACTACTTTCCGGACTGTAGTAGTTCGAAATGCACATGGATTTTTCAATTACTTTCCTGACTGCAGTAATCGGCAAATGCACATGAATTTTCTGACTACTTTCCCGACTACAATAGTCGGGAAATGCACATGAATTTTTTGACTACTTTCCCAACTACAGTAGTCAAAAATGCATATGAATTTTTCGATTACTTTCTCGATTTACAATAGTCGAAAATGCACATGGATTTTCCGACTACAGCAGTCGAAAATGCACATGAATTTTTCAACTACTTTCCTGACTACAGTAGTCAGAAATGCTTCATTTTAACTAGGCTATGATAGGCTCAACATCGAGTCCAATATAAAAAGTTACAGAACCGACCCATAACTTTGACTTTTGCCTTTTTCTAAAAATTACGATCATGGCAAAATCTTGATTTATTTAATCAACAGATACACCCAAGCACACGTTTTCTACAAATCAAAATAAAATAAAATAAAAAAATTTGTTATTCAACAATATAACATGACTTATATACTCTTGTAAACCTTATGTGGATTTGTTTCAATTTTGAATGAAGTTAATTGAAAAAATATGGAATTCTCTACAGAGAATTAGAATTTGGATGATAGTGGGTTGCCCGGGTTCAAACTTGGGAGTAGTTGGATGGCGTAGATAAGTTCCTTGTTAAATAAAATAAATATTAATCAACTGAATTCGGACATTTTTTATAAAATAATATCTATTTTTAAGGTCATCTCTTGCAATTTTCAGTTTGATTCTGGGCCGTGATTATACTTAGCCCAACTTGCTTACCCACATTCGGTTCGATTATGGGCCGAGATTGTACTTACCCCAACTTCCAGCCTTCCCAATTTGGGCCACTAGAAAATTCTAGAGAGCTTGTTAAACATTATCATTCTGTTTATTTTATATTTTATTTTTGCACATTTCATAAAAAACATGTTTCAGTAAAACGATAATTTGACTCAATTATTCTTATTTATTCTTCTATATCAATTTATTTTGATCTCATTAATCTCTCTCTATATTTATTAAGTAAGAATAAAGGTGAAAATTAATACTCATACTAATTAGTTTTATTTTGTTTTACTAAATAACAACTCTTTCAAATAAATTATTTTTAATAAATACGACAGTTAAAATGGACCCGAAGTACAAACTAGGTAGGCCGCAAAGTACACAGAATATTATGAGATTCTCCAGCTGGAAAGTGAGCATGCTTCACTGAAAATATATAATTGCATAAAGAACTGAAAAAGAGGATAGCCATTGGAGCACATACAAACAATCCAATATACTATATATTTCCTCGGTCCACTTTACTTAATCTTTATATTATTTTAAGATATTTAATAATATTTATTTATTTTATAAAATTATAAAATAACTTTATATTTAATTTTTAATTTATCCTTATTAATAATTATAATTATTTCTCTATTACGTTTTTTAAGATATCATATTTATTATATTTAAAAGATAATTTGATAAAATACCTCATTATTTATTATTTCTTAATCCCTGTGCCGAGTCAATAGTGGCCAAGTAAAATTAGACGGAAAGAGTATGTGCTGCAAAAATATTCAACAACAATTGAGTTAATGTCATTGCAAAAAGGTCTTTAGCGCTTTTTATATAAATTGTTGGTTATAAATAGCATATTTATTACCACAGTTACTGCCTCTAAATAATTACCAGAATTCTTTATTTGTTGAAGGGATGTTTTATGAATAAAAGAAAAAAGGTTGCACATCTCCAATATTCTTGTGTAATGCATGCATGTGAGAATTAATCCTCATGTTGCTACCTTTCTTCTATAAATAGCTAGAGGAGAAATAGAGTTTAAGCACACCTACAACATCAACTGCATTAATTAATTATCTCTCTATCTCTTCATGGCTCAATTAATCAAATTGATCCTTGCTAACCTTTTTCTTGCAATGGTCGTTTCTCAATCTATTGCGGGAAGACACTTGAAGTTAGAGAATAGAGATGATCACACATTTCAATATGCAATAGAAAAGGCACTAATAAGTCACAATTATGTGGCCACCCTTGCAACTCCAACACCGACAATTAGTCCGGTTCAGCCAGTGCCTCCGCCTCCGCCTCCACCACCTGGTCACCCCGATGGCTTTGGGCCTGGTCATAGCCCTGGGATTGGTCACTCTCTTAAAGGAAACTAAGAAGAGATAATTCTTTGTATTTTTTGTATCCGTTGATGTAATTCATATTTTTAACATAACGTGCGAGAAATCTTGGCATTTGAATTGATCAGCCTATTCAGATCTGGCGAAGAACTAGCATAAGCTTATAAGTCATTCTGTTTCAATTTATATAACACACTTTTATTTTTATATTTAGTAATAATTTGATTTTTCAAATATTCATTTTATCTTTTTAGTCACTCAAATATTTATCACTTATTTAAGACCATAAATTTCTTAAGTGCATCTTTCTTTCTTTAATTTCATTTCAAGTCAAACACATCACATAAAATTTTCTACATGAGGTACACAAATAGACGTTAGTTTTCTTCACTGTGCTCATATATATCACTGTTCCAAGCTTACGTTATTTAGTTTATAAACAGTCAATCATCCTTGAAATCAAAACAACTAACCAAGACTTTACAAGTTCCTTGAAGGAATTAAAAACAAGCATTGCGTTTTGAAAAGATTTTCTTTACATTAGTTAAGAACATGTTCTTATCATCGGTGCATGGAAGTATCATTAGTTGAATAAATTTGCAAAATCTACAAAATCCTAAGAAAATGTGCCCCGGTAACAGAGACAAATCTAAAGATTTTTAGAACATGAGTGGATCACTAGGAAAAAAGGAAAAAATATATTAAGTAGGCATTGATCCATAGTTCTCTAGTGAATAATTCAAACAGTTAACTGAGTGCATCATTCTTTTTGTAACATACTTTCTTCGTCCTTTTTTTGTTGTCACGTGATTTTCAAAAATTAATTTGATTAATTGTCAAAGTTAAATTAGATTAAATTAATTTGATATTTTAGAATAATAATTTAGATATTTAAAAATTATAAGAAAAATCTTATTGATTACAATTTTTTATATCAATACGATGAAAAAATAATCTTAATATTACTCAAAGTTTATATAGTTTAACTTTAACA
>JAOTQJ010000049.1:25277339-25294751 GCA_025642045.1 Solanum sejunctum | reverse complement strand
TTCATACATCCTTGGTCGCGGAAGCAAAATAAACAATAATAAGTTCCATTAATTAGAAAGGCTATTAATTGAAAAAATATATCAAATAAAATATTAATAATATACAAAGCTAATAAGCAATTTTTTTTCTAATGCACAACAATTTTGGAAAGTCATTTAAGAATTGAATTTGTGTGTCATATTGAGTGTAATTATGTAGGTTTAAGGAAATATTGAAGAGTCAATGGAAAATAATATCCCACTTTTTTTGGTTTGTTACTTTGACTTATTTGGAACAATTATTTACCTATTTGAGACAAATAAGAGTGCTAGGGCCCCTCACCACTAGTTGGCTACCTAATGTAGTTACTAAAATCTTAATATACTCAAAAAAAAAAATTAATCAAATCCATGAGGTAACTCTTCATTTTACATAAAATAAATTAAACTGCCACAGCATCGATTGGTTCGATTTAATTTTATATATTATTAATTTAAATTATTAATTTTTAAATATTAAATTAATAAAATAATTTTTATAGATTTTTTATTTATCGAGTTTAAGTTTTTAACGTTTTGATTTCTGGTTTACTAATTTGCAAAAGCTATAATTAGTTAATTATAAACTAAAATACTAAAGTGAGTAACTATCTAAATATTAAAATAGGTAAAATACTATTACAGTATTTTATTACTATTAAATTATTATTATTTAATATTTATGAAGAGATAAAATGATAAATTATTATAACCTTATTGATTTATCGATTTTCGTAATAATTCAATAGTAAAAATTGATATCGAACCGATAATTCAATAATTATTTTAAAAAACTATTAAAAATTCAATAATAATAAACTAATAATATTTTTATCAATTTAATTTATTGATCGATTCAATTTTGCTGACCCGAACCACAGAAAGATTAAATGAAACAAAAAGAAAAAACCTAAAAAAAATCAGTAAAATATGAGAGATGTCACATCAAGAAAGATTTTAAAGTGGCCATAACAGTTGAATTTATTACTAGTAAAGTACTAAAAAGGAAGAGTCAAAGCATTACAGATATAGTAAATGAAAAGGACCACAACAAATTAAAATAGAGAATAATGATCAGTTGGGTGATGATCAGTCAACTATCATTACTAGCATATCTAAGCCATCCATTACCAATATTCAGTCTTTTTTTAATTTAGTGGTAGGTGCTTCTTAGCAGTATTTTGTAAGGCATCCGTGCGGCGCATCTTTGCGCTTTTACTTTTGAACCAAATATTATTTGACAAAGAGCTTCAATTTCACCCTTAATGCAAATGTCTAATGAGTTATTTTAAATTTATTACTTTCAACTCGAATAATATATTTATAATTAAAATAAAATGACTCAATTCCAAATAGTAGAAGAGCCCTGTATCACAAGAGAAGGACTAATTACATAAGAATGAACTCAAAACAGAGAAAGAAAAGGAGCAGAACATGCTTTTTCATAGAAAACAACTTTTAGGAGATTATAAGAAAGCGACCTTCTTAGTCTCGTTACACTTGAAAAGTAAAAACAAAAAATACGAGTGATAATAATAGCAATCATACTTAGGAATCTTGACTTTTTTCTTATCACAATTTATATGAATTATTTTGACTTGACAGAGAATTTAAGAGATAATTTTTTTTAAAAATTTATGATCTAAAATAAGTAATAGATATTTATGTGGCTACAGATCATTTCACTAAAAATAAGATGAACATTTTAGAGTAAAAGTATTACTAAGTATAGAAATATGTGATTCTTTCTATACCTAGTAAAAAGGAAAGTGATGAAGTAATTATGAACTCCCTCAAAAGCTATTAAGTTGTACCATAAACAAAAGAAAAAGTTGAATAAGATGTACTAAATTTTATGTTGTGACCAAAGTCAGAAGTTGCATATAAACCACCCAGTTAAAAAATTAAGCACAAACGAAGTGGAAGAACTAAAGAATGTAATCTTCAAGTTGGAATTGCGGTGGTGGGCGGCTGGCTGAAGACAATTCTGTTATTATAATCCTAAAGACTAAAGATCTTTTTGTTCTTCCTCCTTTTGGTATTATTAGATGCTGGTTGACTTGTTATATTATTTAAGAAAATTTTAATCAGAAATTTATTTCATTTGATAAAAAATCATATATGTTGTGTAACTCTAAATTTGATAACTATTACTTTATGTAGTTATTTAGTATTAAGAATTAAAAAATTATAATAATAAAACTTACTTAATTTGCCATAATAGACTATAACAACAACATACACAATGAAACTCTACGAGTAGAATATGAGGATGATGAAATGTACATAAATCTTACCACTATCTCATATAAATAGAAAAATTATTTTTTTACCATAATAGACTAATAAAATAAATTGTTTATTTTTTAATTTAAAGACCAAATAAAATAAAACGGGATTGAGTATTGATTAGATACGGCCCCTGTACAGCCAACTATTAGCCTTAATAAATACCAAGTTGAAACACTTTATAATTACAATACAAGTGCCAGCCCGGCGACTGCACGACTCAAGTAGGTCAAAGCATTATAACTCTATTTTTTAATACAAGTTGTGAGCAGTAATGTTACATGTAGATCTTTTACACCGTCGTGTTAAGCTGACTTATGATTTATAATTAGAGGTATATATTTAGTAATCAAATTTGACAGGTTCTACGGAGGGTAAAGATAGGCTAAAAAAGTATTCAAAAAGGGTGATTAGATATGATATTGTGTAGCTTCATATTATCGAAAGCATGACTTTAGATAAGAGAAGTTGATGTTGTGTATTTAGTAGAAGGCTAGAGGGTTAGAGTGTTATCTAGCCATGTGAAGGTTTAGATGCTTGTCAGATGATCAGTCGTGCTCTTATAATTCTTGTCATATATGATGTGCTGTGCATTTCGATTATTTTATTTTTTACCGGGGATTAGGACATTGAACCAAGAATCTTTCGAAAATTACTTCTCTACTTCTATGAGATAGTGGTAAGATATGCATATACTCTACCCTCTTTAGACCTCTCTTTGTATGATTTCACTGAGTATGTTGCTATTATAAATTTGATGGTCTTAATCATTGAATTTTTGCTATTGAACTAATTGCACTTTTGAAATATAATTACGGGTTCACAGTTTAATATCTCTCAAAAATGCAGGGGATATAGTTTTTTAGCCTTTTGCAATTCTTTTAATTTTATGATTTTATTACAAGAAAAGTTTATTTTAAAATATAAGAAATCTTTATTTTTACACTTAAAAAGTTAGTGTCTCATTTCCTTAAAAAAATATTGCATCACATAATTAAAGATCGGCGACGACCCATTTACAAAACAAGTAATTAAACAGCATTCCAAACTTATTGAAGGACCACAACACATCCAAATTGTTGCTAGGACAATTTTCAATTCAAATTAAGAAAAAAAAGGTACTCCGTACTAATATAATACTTTATAATGATCATGACATTTCATGTGTGGGGAATTTCTCTTTCCTATAAATACCTAACTAGCAAAATAACGGAAATTATTCATCACCTCTAGCACCCAAAACTTAGCATCTCCAAAAACCCCCCAAAATTACTTTCAATTTAATTAACAACCTCTAGAGGAATTTAGCCATGGCCTGTATCAAACAACTCTTTGCATTTAATTTCATTCTTGCAATAATTGTGTGCCATCTAGTTGTAATTGCTGGGGGAAGACAACTGAAAGCGTTGAAGAAACCCGAGATAGCTGATAATATGAGCGCAAAAGAAATTCCTGAAAGGCAACGTGTTATTATTGGAGACGTAAATGGAAAAATCAAGTATGTACCAACACAAACTGGAAATAGCCCAGGTATTGGACATTCATCTTCAGTGTCAAAAGCAATTAATTATACACCAAAAGAAACTGGAAATAGCCCAGGAATCGGACATTCATCTTCACCAAGACACCCTAATGTTGAAGGAAGCATAGAAGATGTCAAAGCAGGACACAGCCCAGGAATAGGTCATGAATCTCAGAATGAAAAAATTGGTCCAAATGTCTAGACATGTCAATAGTTAGATGAAGTTTTTTATTTTCTCCTCCTTATTTACTTATTTGTAATTACTCCAGTATTTAATTAGTGTTAAATTTATATATCCAATTATGGTACGTCAGTTCTCCACAGCTTGAATATTAGAGTTTGAAAGTTGTTTTTGCAACGGAAATTGTACACGTACTATATATGTATGTACCTATATCCAGAAATCGAATTAATTTTACTCCCGTTGCTTCAACTTGTATATTTTGTTTTGACTTGGCACAAATCAAAAGTTTGAATTAAAAAAAATTATTCGATAAAGGAAAATATATTCTTTTTCAAACAAATTAAAAAAAAAAGTAAGACAGATAAATTGAACGAATAGATATAATTTTAGCAACGTTATATTTTATGGTTGTTCACATGTAACAATACTTGAGAAGATAATTATCAGGCCGTGAGGCTAAACACCCTTTCTGCATGTTAAGACTTATTGTCCATGCAGATGAAAAGACGGAAGAGTGGTAAGTACGCAGTTCAGCCCACAACAGAGGGTTCTTGCTAAGTTATACTATTTAGTGTTGAACAAGGTTTTAGGTCTAATTTACATTCCAAAAACTAGCTCAAAGAAAGGAGAATTATCTAAACCTTATAGGCAGACCCATCCCATTAACCACCAATGTGGACTTTGTGTCTCAACACAAACTCACGCCCAGTGCTTAGCATCTGATGCGTGGACAATTTTTTGGGGGCCCAACATTGGATGAGACGAGCCTTGATCTGATACCATGTTGAATAAGGTATTAGGCCTAACTCACACTCCAAAAACCAAACTCAAAGGAAGGAAGATTAACTATAAGGAGACCACTCATTCAATTAACCAGTAATGTGAGACTTTGTGTCTAACATTTACTGGACTACTATATTAAATAGAGATGTTTATTTTTAATTATTCGTTTAGTTTGAAAATCAAGAAATAATTTATTATTTTATATTTATATATTTTATTTTTATTATTAAGTACTATTTTATTTATTACTTGTAAAAAATAATGGGTCAACTCAAATGAACAAATAAATATGTAGGGCGGGAGAATTTCCACAAAGAGAGGACCATAGTGCTGCCGACTTTTAATTATTGTGACCCATATGGAAAAAGTCTCATCATTATACATAAATCAAAAGGAGCTTCAGTATTTAATAACATCTCTAGTTCTTACATGTGAAAATGTTCTACTTACCCATTTAATTAAGAGTATGATTAACTGGTCAATATTGCAGACCTCGGAGTTTAGATATTAGATAATGGATTCAAGATATTTACAGTGTTCTTTTTTTAGAATAGGTTGAGTGGCAGATGTCACTTCAGTGTTTGCTTTATTTCGTCTCGTAATATTGAATTTGTACTATAAGTATTTTGTTTTAACCCTGCTTAGTTTGAACGTTAAACCTTTTAGATTTCAAAGTATATCTCCAAACCTTCAATCTATTATTAATTTTAGCTCAAGTCTCAACTCTTATCAATCAATACTATATCATTTGCAAATAACATATACCATAGCACCTCCTCCTGATAAATCATGTCAACTCATCGATCACTAAGATAAAAAAAAATAGCTCAATACAGATTCTTGATACTGTCGCTCATATATCACTTACAGAGTTGATATATTTCAAATATTAACTCTGGTTAAAAGTTTGCATGTAGTCAAATCTGTAGGGTACAAAACAGAGTACCTCAAACTTTCCGGATTCAGTCTTACAAAACAGAGTACCTCAAACTTTCCGGATTCAGTCTTACTTTAGGAAATGTTCCTTTCATTGATTTTTCTGGTCACATTTGAACTTATTTCGTTTATTAAAAAAATAATAATTGTCGCGAATTATTTTATCACATTAGGTATCCCTATTAATTGATGTTTAAAAATATTAAATTTTGAAAAATTATTTGGGCAAAAAATAACTAATTATGAAGGTAAAATATGAAAAAATATATTTACTATTTCTTGATGGTTAAATGTAAAAAAAATTATTTTAAAAATATAAAACAAATAAAAATAAACAAAGAGTACAACAATATTTTATACTTAGTTGAAGTACCAAAGTAGAAATTAGAAAAATAGAATTGATATCGTGTTAGTGTTGTAGGTAATTAGATATTATAATTGTAAATATAACATATACTCAGATCACATGATTTCAAAAGGTATAATTAACTTTCCAATCTGGC
This sequence comes from Solanum sejunctum, assembly GCA_025642045.1. NCBI lineage: Eukaryota > Viridiplantae > Streptophyta > Magnoliopsida > Solanales > Solanaceae > Solanum > Solanum sejunctum. The sequence goes on along the minus strand of JAOTQJ010000049.1, from coordinate 25,288,516 downwards.
GATAAATTCCAAAGATTCTCATGTTAACCCACTAAACTACTATTAGTTTATTATTTAATTAGTGGTACTATATACATAGTAGACAAAAGAAGAGAACAAGTGGAGTTGACAGCGACAGCTGAGCAACGAGGTTTCCCAATGGGGCAATGAACAACCATAATTACCTTTGATTTAAAAATTGGGGAGAATTAATTAATTAATAACGTCAAGACATATGCGACCCACCATCACTCCTACTTTTCGTTCGATACATAAATTATTCATTGCCTTATAGGAGTATTAATCAAGAGAAAAATTCATAAATAGTTTAATTTAATATTTAAAAATTATAAATAGCTTTAACAGTACATTACAGAAAGACAAAACTACAGTTGAAATTGAGAAAGAAAATTAAAAGAGAAGCTGATTTAGTCAAATCAAAGATCTTGTCTCTTATTCAATTCCAAAATAAAAAATTGTTGAAGAAGGTTTTATGCCTAACTCATAATTTAAAAGTTAGCTTAAAGGGAAGAGGATTGTCTAAACCTTATAAGAAGATCACCCATCCCATTAACCACCAACATGGGACTTTGTGTCTCAACACACCCCTCACGCCTAGTGCTTAGCATATGGTGCGTGCATAATTTTTCGGGGGCCCAACATTGGGTGAGACGGACTCTGCTTTGATACCTTGTTAAAGATGCTCTTAGGCCTAATTCACACTCTAAAAGCTAGTTTAAAAGGAGGAGAATTGCCTAAACCTTATAAGGAGACTACTCATCCCATTAATCATCAACGTGAAACTTTGTACCTCAACAAAAGTTAACACTCTCATTTCACATTCAAAACTAAACATCTTATGCGTGAATACTCGTTTTGAAAAAAGAAAATTACCCAAATCCATGTTTTCAGTTTGAGTTCATCCCACTTACTTTTCTGAAAATTGACTACTGATAATAATTAAAAGAAAATCTATCATATGTAAATTTGGTAAGTTTGACTGGGGCAGCACATGAAAAATGAGTCGCAATAAAGTGAATCTTGAAGAATCTTGCCACAATATGAGCTGTTTAGATTCCTTAAAGAATATTCTGTCTGTCTACCCACTCTGGGAGGTGTCTAGTGTCTACGGAGCTGTAATATTTAGACAACAAATCTGAAAATAATAATAATAATAAAGAGTTATTAGCAATTAACAGTATTACTCTTTATTTTTATGGCAAACTTCATGAACTGATCAAGAAAGTATGATGATTAATTAACAGATTTAAATAGTACCTTTATATTTTTTGCTAATAACCCATGTTGCTTTGTCTAAATTTGCAAATGGCGGCTATTTAAGATGAGTTGGATCCTTTACCATGTGAGCAGAAAACTTTTCAATTTGGAAATCTTTTTTTTATGGCTACACTTGGTTTGAGTTGCAACTGAGCATGTACATTCCTGTTTTTTAGGCGGAATATTCGATAGGGAATTTGAAAAATAATGAAAATTTTAAATTATAAATTTAAAAATTTGTTTATTATATTAAAATATTTTTAAATATATCATGTGAAGAATTAAAATTAAATAATTATTATTTAAAAAAATATTATTACTTTTAAAAATAGACTAAAAAAAATATGTCAATTAAATTAAGACAAAAAAATTATTTAATAGCCTTTGACCAAAAAGAAATTTCATTATTCTCTAAAACCTTTTAATAGCACTAAAATAAAGGAGTTCCAACCAAGTATTTTTTTTTATATAGATTTTTATCCCCCCAAACAAAATAATAGTTGAAATAAGTAGTCACTATATCTAAGAAATTTAAAACTTGGTTATTAAAATATAAGTTATGTGACTAAAAATAATGTAACTCTAGTTTTGGCCTGGAAAAAAAAAATACATCATTGAAATGAATAATCATTATATCTAAAAACCAATACATGGTTAATACTTCATTGTTGTTTTTTGAAAAATACTTTTATTGGCTTAAATTACATATGGAATTCGACACAAATTTTTTTCTTTTCAAATTATCCTATAAAAATAATGTTTCTTCAAAAAAATTATTCTCAGCCGTCTAAAAAAAATTGTATTCATGCTCTTTGTCTTGTTAATGTCAAAGAGTATAAAATCTATCAAATAGTCATGTCCATGAAATAATTAATACTGCGAATAATTTTGTATACAACTCATAATCCAAATATAGGAGGGCTTTTTTTTTTATGTATCCTTCCTGGTTAAAAGTTTGTGGTCTTGCATGTATGTGTTACATTCTTTTGTCTCAACGAAATAGGGTATAAAATGCCTTCGAACCATTGAAAATGATATAAAAAGATTTTTTTATTCAAGCGATGGTACTTTCAAACAAATTATTTTATTATAATTTTTTAATATATATATATATATTTTGAATTATTAATTATTCTAACTTATAATATGTTTCAAATAATTTTTGAATATGAAAATTTTCTTTTTCAAAAAATTAAAATATTCTATATATATGTCCAAATGTCGGTTAAAACAAGTGAAAAATGTCACATAAATTGAGATAAAGTTATGATAACATTCATCAACAATAAGTGAGATTAGTGAGAAATTTAAAAATAGATACTTTCTTACATAAAAATAGCTTTTTAAAACTAATGAATAAGGAAAATAATGTCATTTTAACTAAAACAAAATGGGTGACGGTTTTTTTCACCTCTCCGTAAGAGCTTTCACCTTATTGCGTTTTTGATAACTCGAACCCATGACCTTAGAAATTGAAGGTGAAGAATGAGAGCAACATTGTTGCTATCCACCATTAGGTATATAGGTTTTGGCACCTCTTTCTATGGAATCTTCTGCTTTCACTAATTTAACTCTTTAAATACCACCCGTAAGCCCTTGCCAAACTCAAACTTTCAAAGTTGTATGTTGGCTTTGCTTAATAAGTGTTAGCAAACTAAAGCACCAACAATACCCTTTGGTCCTCTCTATATTTTTCCCATATGGCCAATTCAACTTCAGTACTCTTGATCATGTTGCTATTTGTATCAAACCTAGTTCTTTTCAGCCAAGGAAGAACTCTTGCTACTACAAAATTGAACCCCAATATCGTCGTAAAGGCAGTCGAAGAAAAGAAAGTTAGCACAAAGGTACAGTTGGGAAGAAGTGGATTTAGATTTATGGAAGCAGGAAGTGTGGATGCTTTCAGCACCCCTGGCCATAGTCCTGGCATTGGTCACTCTAAACATGACTAGCAATGTAATTTGCTAGGTGACATAATCATCTTTTTCATATTGCGTGCATGTATTATGTAGTTCACGTACTTCTTCAATTCGATTGGCGTAGTTTCTAGGCTTGTAGCTAGGACTCATCATGAATGATGTAACTTTATTCTTAATTTTACTTCAAAGTTAATTGAGAAAAAACTTTTATTTCATATATTGTACTTCTCAAGGTTTATAATTTTTCAGTTTCTATAACACTTATTAACAACGACAAAAGCTAAAATGCATGGCACCGGACCCAAAGTCCGGATGACTACGGGTGGTTCTAGTACTAGTTGAATAACGCCAATTGCCTAGGAATTGGAGTATGTCTATCTTTTCATTTTCTTTTGATTTCCTTTTTAAATTATGAATTTTTGTAGATCAGCGTTAGAGAGAGAGAGAGAATCGATTGCCAATGATCATCCATCATCCATTATATATGCATTTTAATTACTACTTACAATAACATCAATTCTCAGCAGCGCTGCAAGACTTGCATACTGTTTATTCTTCAGATTTCACTTGTAATATCATATTGAGTATGTTATTTAATAACTTTGATTCTCATAGTTAATTAAGATAAGACATTTTATGGTTTGGTCAAAAACGAAAATTCAGCACGAAAGTAACGGATCTTTTGGACGAGAAATGCACTATCATCAGGTTAGAGAATCGTATTGTATTATACCCTCAAGTTAAAACCAAACTTCTTTCGCGCAACATGGAAGAAGTGATTTTGTAGGCTACTTATTCATTTTCTATTTTTAAATAGCGAGGATATCTTAATTCCTCGATATTTTATAGGACACCTATCAAAAACTACCCTAATGGCATGTAAATACAAAGGATTATCACTTTTAACACTAATGTGGGTACTATATTATAAGAATAGTGATTGATGGTTTTAGTAGTAAAAATTATTTAAAAAATTAATTTGAATCAAAATAATTAATAATTAAAAAAAATTTACTGTTCAAATTTTCATATATTAATTAGGACAAATAAATTGGAAGAGTGCATCTTCCTTACTTCTCTATCACAAATCAAGAAAAGGTCAAACCAACCGTAAATTGTGAGTTCACTTTGCATGATATGTAACTTACCAACAACTAGACCACCACTATTTAAACAACACTGTTCTAATTCTCATACTGAAAGTTAGAAGGAAATTAATTAATGAAGTAATAACTTCATGGAAAAAACATTAAGGTCAGTGATCAAATAAATTTAACAGTAACCGTAAAAAATAAGAATTACCTAGAAAACTCATCATTAAATAGGATCAATTGCGGATATTATATTTGTTACTTCTTTGTCCCATTTTATGATATTCTTTTCTTTTTAGTTCGTCTCAAAAAGAATTTTACTTTACTCTAATGGGAATAATTTACCTTTAAAATTTTCTATCCTTAATGAAATGATTCTCAGTCATACAAATATCTAAGAATGACTTTAGATCATAAATTTTAAAAATCTTCATTTATTTTCTTAAACACTGTGCCAAATCGAAATGTGCAACATAAAATGGGACTGAAGGAGTATTAGCGATACAAAAGTTGTCGATTATTTTTTTAAATTATATATTTAGCTACAAAAGTTTCCATTACTAATACTTTTTTCTTTATATTATGATCAAGAACCTAACATCCATGCGTCAAAGAAGAGGAGGATTTCTTTCTCGATATGAGAAAGCACAAAATCAAAAGCAATCTTTCACCAACCCCATTGAAATCATCAGAAGTGAAAACAAAATGCACATGAAAGTGCAATGGACTGGTACTCAGCTAATTAGGGTCCACTAATATTTGTCTGGGACACTGCCTTTCGAAATTTGTAAGTTAATATATATATATAAGTACCTTGCTAGCTAGCTCCTTAGGCCATGGAGACCACCTTTTCATTCTTTACAATTCTTTTTTAATTTTTTTGCCATTAACTGCAAAGGAAATCAAGAATCTTCCCAAATTTGCTCTTATAAAGATTCTTGCTTTTTTAGCTTAACACAAGTTGGAATTAGGCAACTGCAAAGGGTCACCTAGGCCTTTGAGCTCTCTAACTGTAAAGTTTGGTTCCTCTAATCTCTATATTACATAATATGCAACAGTTGTTTAAGGACAAAAAATGATTAAAAAAGAACTTAGCAGGACAAGCACTAGTCCCTAATAAACAGTTGTTATATAAGTACAAGATGTGTATTAGGCCAGTGGAAAGGTGCAATGGTCCCATTTGGAGTCTTTAAATGTTTAATTTTTGTTCCAAGTGTTGTACCATATTTTTTTTTGTTAAATTTATATGACATCATTTAATTAGATATTAAATTAAAAAAATATAATATAAAATTTTAATCTGAAATTTGAGAGACTGTCTTCTTTAAAAAATTATAATTTTCGTCCACTTGTGTGTGAAGAAAAAAACAATGGACTCTTGTCAGTTCTATCAAATTATTTTTTAAAAGAAAAAATGATCAACAAAATCAATTTTCTCACAATTTTTTAGATCGATCTCATCCATCAATTTTTCCATTGTTTTTAATAGAAATATAACATTTCATTAAGAATAAAAAGATAATTTTAAAATTAGGTTAATTATAAATGAATTTTCTTTAGAAATGAATTAATTAAAAAAAAATATATCACATAAAATTGATATTGAAGACTACTTTATAAGACATTACAAAATTAAGTAGTACTACAATTTTTAGTTAGCTCTTGAGTTCTCGAAGGGTAATTAAGCTTTTTAATTAAAAGGGCATTGCTTTTTCGACGCCAATCCGATCCCCTCGGAAAAATCTTGTTTAAGGGGTGGTTACTGTTCTTTATGTGAAGCTTAGGGCTAATGAATTTTAATTTCTTTTATCACAATGGTAAAGGCCACCGCACGCATTCATGATTTATTATTTTAATTTTTGTTTATCATATCATCTCATAACGTGATGGGTCTCACAGTAGTGAGTAATAAAAAATATTATTGTACTACTTAAGATATTTATTTACTTTATAGAGAACGCAATTGCCAGGCTGGTAATATATATATATATATATGAATAAACTGTGCGTTAGGGTACCTTTCGGTATAGAGCTTCTTTTGGTCGTATAATTATTTTTCCTATTAAATAAATATGGATTATAATATTAGCAATGAAGTTCTATAGTATTAAAATGTGTACTTGACTCTCCAAATATTCTCGTACTATAAGTAATAAACTAGAATAAAAACTCGGTCGCATTCTAGAAATAATTATAGTTGAAAAGTTTTTCAAGAAAAAATAAAAAAAATTAGTTGTCTATATAATCATAACATAAAGCCGCCTATTCCAATGCAAAAGTGAAGATGTTTTATTGATAGTTATTTCCCAAAATTAATTTATGAGGGATAACCTGATGATCAAATGTTGGGTAATATCAATATCTTGTCTGCGGTAATGCCTATGAGGAGTCAAGATAGTCTGGATTGGATTTATGATTGAACATGACGTTTGTATGGTGAATTTAGTTAAGAAATAAAGTTATATTTTTACTATCAGTTATAACTTTTGACATAATGATAAGCGTTTGATGCTAACTAGTGGTATTAGATCCAAGATCATGGGTTCGATTCCCACAAGCAACATGTTGCATGAGACAGGTGTTGGGAAGGAGGGTCGGGGTCATGATCATACATGATGCTTGTGTGTTGGACATAATTGGATAAAGTTGTGCCTTTGCAAATAAAAATAGATATATTTAAATGAAAGAGAAACATCAACTAAAAGCACGAGATGATTATGATAAATGAGCGGACTGAGTTGAATTTAAAATCGTCAAAATAGATTGAACTATTCCCTCTATTTAAAGAAAAATGATCTAGTTTGACTTAACATGAAATTTAAGAAAATAAAAAAAAACTTTTTGACTTTGTAATTGTAAATTAAAGTTGTGTTAAATGTATCAAAATATCTTTTAATTTTATAATCTTAAACATGTTACTTTTAATATTGACAAAAAGGAAAAAAGACTTTTTTTTAAATAAACTAAAATAAAAACTATTTTTTTAAAATAAAAAAATTATATAAATATGTGATTTATTGACCCTTGTGTTAAAGAGAATTGGGATGAAATGACCTACAAATTGGATAACTCAACTCGATCAAATCTAAATGAATTATATATTTCACGGACTATTTTTACCACCCTTGAAACTATCGAATAGTAACTCAACAAGTGGCAGAAAAGAGTGTTAAAGTGCGTATATTTGATTTTATAGTTAGGATATCGTTTTTCAAGAAAGTCGAATTAAGGACATCACACATTCTGTAAACCAATTACATGGTAATTTTCTCGAGGAATCACATGCCAAGGCATATTTCCCAAATTAAAGATTATCAGTTTGATATGTCTTCTTAATGTCCCTAGAAGCAAGGTGTTTCTAGATCTCTTTGCACTTTTTCTCTTGATTCCTCCGGCGGATTGACAATTTGAATTTAAGTGGTTTTATTTAGATTTTTAAAATTCTTTTATGAATTTATATTTACTGGTTTTTTTATATATTTATACTTCGTGCCCCTGCTTAAGCTTTTTTCAGTTTCAAAAAAATCATTTGTACAAGAACTTTTGCGTTATAAGAAAAATAATACTTAAGAATAGATAATTATCCATAAAAGTGAAAATTGGAATGTGTTCAAATATTGGTTCGATGTATATAGTGATGACAGTGAGTTCATCAGAATTATATTTCTTATATGTAAGAAGAAGAATTATCTTCGTTTGTTTTTCCTGAAGGGGTATAAAGCTTCATTTATTAAAATTATTCAAATTCTAATATTATTTGTGGATGATGATGATAATTAAATCTAAAGAAATATCCTTAATTACCCAAAACCACATGCTTTAACGAAGATTAATAAAATATTAGATTATCAGTAATCAGTATACATATAAGTCGAATCCAATTAGAAAAAGGGTCACGAAAATTCTTAAGCAATACAATAAAATGTATCCTTAATGTTACATTTCAAAAATAACTTCTCAAAGGTATAAGATCTTGCATGCAAATTACTAAAAAGATCATTGTTTTCTCTCTGAAAAATTTGACGGTTGTTCCCATAAATATTTTGATCAAATCAATAAAAAAAACAGTAATGTTTTCATAATGAAAAAATTTGAGAGATTTCTACTATTCCAATGAGAATTTATTTTTCATCATGCATTTTTTAGGTGAATTAATTTGGCAAAAAATGAGTGAAAAAATCATGATCTATGCAATGGTGGAGCATATCAGATCCTAACCTCCTTCGGAGAAAAATTATATGATAAAAATAATTTTTTATGTATATATAATAGATATTAAACCTTCTCCCCTTAGTTCATTTGTCTATTGACTTGCGATGATTATTTCTAATGATACCCCCTTCTTCAAATCTCCATATTTATGAATTTACATGAGATATGTTAGTGCTATGTTACTCAATAAATAAATAAAAATGGGGACTTTAGGAAATTGTGGAGATAGGCATGCATTAAAGTAGACTGAAAATTAATAGTGATAATAGACTTGAAATAGCAGGTAAGTGTGGAGTGGCATGGGATGAAAGCATGGGGAATATAAACAAGTAGCAAATGAAGATAGATATAGCTAGCCTGCCATGTGAGCTTTATTTTTTCTGCTTCTGCACTAGAGGTTGCCCTTAATCACCCAAAACAAACCATCCATTCTTACTTTACATATTCAGTATTCTTTCTTTTTTCTTTTTTCACTTATTTCAATAGGAATCTTCCCACTACTGAGGAGCGACAGGACACAAGCACTTGTTCCCCTCTCTCATTTATGTTCACTGAAAAAGGGCAAATATAGAATTAACAACATTAATCAAAATACATACTGTCCTATGATCCTCTTATTCCCCATGCCTATATATACTACAGTTGTAAATCTATTTTAACATACAAATAAAAAAAACCTCAGTTGTTTTCCAACTTCCATCTCCTAATGGCAACAACAAACAATAAAGTTAATTATAGCTTCCTTATAATTTTCTTCATTGTATTGCTCCTGAGTCATGAGATTTTACATGTAGAGGCAAGGCACCTCAAGTCTTCAAAAACTTTGAAAGAGAAGAACAGGGAAAATTATTATGAGCCGCGTTCTACTTTTGGGTCATCAACACATAGTAGCATCAAGACTGAGAGTGTTGATGGTTCTGACCCTTCAGGGCCCGGGCATAGTCCGGGTGTGGGTCATTCAATTCAGCATTAGAAGTCAAAAACAAAGTCTTGTTGTTCTAATTTCACTTTGCGAAACAAGAAAATAGCGTGGAGATTATTATTTTTAATTAATTGTATGTGTGCATCATATATAAGTAATTGCTCGTAAGTTGTGACTTATTTTGTGTGTATGTATAGATATGTATTGTTGTTATTTAATTTTAAGTTTAACTTGAGATATTTTGAACTAGCTAATCATTGACATGTTAATACTAACTTTTACACACACAAATAATACCAAAATTAAAGCCAAGGATAATCCTAGCTTGAAATAAATATATACATGAAACTTTTAAATCAAAAGTCAAAACATCCCAATCTAATTAACTAATTATAATAACTGACGGAGAATTGCACTCAGTCCAAAAAGTTCTACCCTCCAAAAAATGTAGATGGAACAAAGTTGTGCAAATTATCATCATGACATTAAGCTCATGAGTCATGTGATGAAATTGAGACATAATTTCATGGATAGCTACAGATATTTTAACAATAGTTTTCGTTAAAATTAGAAAATCCTTTTTTGCAAGATGTGCTAGTGGAGAACATGTATTATACTTGTTTCAAATACGTACAACTTCAGAGTTCAATAATATATTTGTCACTTGCAATTCAAATACTGAAAATTTAGTATACAATTATCCTTTGTCTATTAATTATTAGTTCTGCCCACTTAAAAAATTTACTCATGAAAAATGTTACCAAAATAGTTTTTAAAATATTTCGTTGTTTGATATATTATATAAAATTTACAAGAGAACAAACAAAATAATTAGATCTTAATAAGAACGGTGCGAGTTGGATTTTGACCCATCTCCTAGCCCCAGTAACTTTTAGACTTATCAATAAGTTGTCTATCTATTGATTTAATTATTTTAACTCTAAAATTAAATCAAATAATTATTTATCAAATCAATAATTTATCTATTTATTAATTTAGCTTATTTTGACGTACTCAAATTTATCTAAATTACTGCTATTGAATGTCTATCTTTCGGTCCTTCAAAATGGAATTTGATATTTTCGAATGTATCTAACGGATATAAGATTAAACTTTTTGCAATTTTCTAGACGAAACAAAACTATGATTGCTTCAGAGAAAATATAAGCCGGAATAAAAATACTGTTTGAAAAGACACTCTGAGCATTTTATTTGATAGCAATAAAGTAAAATCTTGAGAAGAGGCGTATGGAACAAAATATCTTCCCGCAATAAAGGTGGTTAAGCAACAAAATACCCTTCGGCAACTTTGTTATATCTTGTTGTCATATCGCAGCTATACGACATATTTCCGTTTCGTAATAATGATATTTTTATTTTATGCAAACTTTTTATAGGAATTACTAAGTACGAAATGGTTATACTCCTAAAAAAAATATTTTCTTAGTTTAAATAAGGATAAAGTTAAAGTTGAAAATAATTTTTTAAAAAATTTTATGAAAGACCACGTATTTTGAAACAAAATGAAGAGGTTAAAATTTCACTTATTTTTAACCGTTGTTTATTTTTATTTATTTGATTTTGAATGTCTCTTAAGAAATAATAATAAATATAATTATTTAATCACAATATTCATATTAAAAGTGATAAACAAAATAAAAAATATAATTTTGAAATAGTAATGAGTAAAAATCTTTTTCATCAATCTCGGATGGAGCCAAAGATTCACTATTTTTTGGCTTTGGGGTATGATGGAATAAAGCAAAATAGTTTTTT
>JAOTQJ010000049.1:25253061-25277239 GCA_025642045.1 Solanum sejunctum | reverse complement strand
GTTAGTCAATGCAACTTTCGACGCTCATCATGGGTCATCTGGAAACAGTCGCGCTATGTTTATAAACATTGGGGTCAGGCTACGTACATCCGACCCCCCCTCACCCTGCAATGGGTGGGAGCCTTTGAGGCATTGAGGTAATGTTGTTGTTGTTGTTAATGAGTAAAAATCTAGTTATATGGCTGTATATGTGGCAGAACAAAGTGGAGCTGTCGACTGCATGGACGGTCCATTATACTTTACAATAACTCTAGTTAGCTAGTGCAACTTCCTTTGTTATATATGGCATTATTTTCCTATTGCTGAACTATTTGATAATAAGATACTACGTGAGTTGAGATTTACTCTTTACTCTAATTCCACCATAATCATCGTTAAGCGTAGAATTCTTTTAAATAAAAGGTGATTGTAAAATTAAAATTCAAGACTTTTGCTAGCTATTGGACTTCACGTTCTCATGCCTTTCTGCATATGTACACTGCTCTTGTAAATAGAAAATGTAGTTGTACCCAACAATATTGAATGTACCTATAAGTTACACACCCATGTGTTTAGAAGAGACTAAATAGTAGTAATAATGTTGAAGTAGGTCTCCTAAATATTACAAGGAGACTACCCATCCCATTAATCACCAATGTGTGAGTTTGTGTCTCAACTCCTCCTCACGTCCAGTGCTTAGCATCTGATGCATGGACATTTTTTGGGGGGCCCAACATTGAGTGAGATGCGTCCTGCTCTGATACCATATTGAAGTATGTCTTAGGCCTAACTCACACCCCAAAAGCTAGCTGGAGGAGGATTGTCTAAACCTTATAAAGAGATCATCTATCTCATTAAATATCAATGTGAGACTTTGTGTCTCAACAAATAACTAAGCTCACAATGCATAACAGAATTGCCAGGAAGACATGTTTATACAAAGCTTTTTTTTTTTCCTTAAAATTTTGTTTCTTTTGCGCTAAATGATTAAACAAATGCAAAATAGCTAAAGTCCAAAATCTTGAGAGTAAATCTTAGAGAAAAGGACACCAACACAACACCATATATTTTATTAGTATAATAACATAATTTTAAGGAATAACATTGAATTGACATTTCCCAACTGTTCGTAAAGATGGAATCTTTAAGTTATATTATATATGAAAAGACAAAATTAGGTACAGTAGTAGTAGTAGTATTTCTAAGAAAGAAAAAGTACAAATAATAAAGTTTACTTTGGAGTTCTGACCCTACGAATATTTTAAAAAGAATTTAGAGATAGTGGTAGTTAAGTTAGTTTATGTTTATGGCATAAGCAGTCTTAAACCCCACATTAATACTTGAATTACGATATTATTAACGATAAAGATACGCTTACTAAATTAATTGCTTATTTTACTAAAAGATACTCTTTTCCTTTTTTTTAAAAAAGTTTTGGACCCGTCTTATATGGAGACAGAAGTTCGTGGGTTGATTAACAAAATCAGCAAGTTGAAGCATGCGCATTACAAGAGTACGGCTTAGATTTCCGTTTGTCCTAATATAATTCTTTATCAATTAGGGCTAATTGTAATTAAGGGATAGATCCAGATGGGACCCATCTACTAATTGGGATGTTGAAAATGACAGCACACTATTAGTGGAGATTCTTGATTTTGACGTAGTCATATTCTACTCATTGGAAAATTAGTCAAAATTAAAGTAGGGTAAGTGAGACCATGGCCAGCAGAGTAAAGTGTATTTGCTGGTTTATATATTCCCTTTTTATTTTAGCTGTAAAGCCCAATAAAAATAAATATATACTTCTCTGTTCACTTTTTACTTGTTACTATTGTATTTTTTTATATCAATTTGATTAAATTTTAAATTTAAATTGAAATAGCTAAATTTAATATTTGAAATCTAAATTTTAGATGATTGAAAACAATGCGAAAAATATTATAAGTTGTAATCTTTCTCATATTAATATGATGAAAAAATAAATCTTAAACGTTGATCAAAGTTTATATAATTTGATATTGATAAATGAAATAGTGACCAGTAAAGATTAACAGAGAAAATATGACTAGACAGAAAGAAGCTACCTACTTTATTTGTTACGTCCATTTTTATTTCTTAACTATGTTATTTTGAAAATAAATTTTAATTTTTGCTTATTATTTTTAACATAGCAATAGCAAGAAAAAGTATTGCTTTTTCATCTTTGACTCCTACCATTAATTATTTATTCCTAAAACCAATTTTCAAGACCTAATATTAACATCAATTAATAATAATAATAATATGATAAAATAGTCACGTCAATCATTATTTTTTAAATGGATAAGATTTTAGATCTTACTTAAGCCATGAAACGCATATACTCTTGAGAATATGCCTCAAATAATATTAGTTCGATAATAAATTACATTCCTTCCAAATATCTTTTGATGTTTTGTATATATAAGTACAGATACAACATATAATATACACATTTTATTATAAATATATATAACCATTGCATGTGTTTGGTATATTTTGCTAGAGGACCTAAACATTTTTGGCCGACGTGCCAATTTTTATTTTTTACTTTTTTTTTTTAAAAAAAAAGATGATAATATCAATAGCTACAAAATTAAATTTACAATATTTAAACAGTTAACACCACGTACTTTAGAGATTTAGGACCTTGAGGCCCATAGGCTTTTACAAAGAAAAGTTCGTACTTGTTGGAGCCCATATATGTTCTGCAAGTTACTTTTGTTTCGCTAGTAGTCAAATGGATCCGAATTTTAGCTTATTTCAATCTAATTTGCTTTACACCATATAATAATTAAGAGAATAAGAGGGTCAATGATTTATTACTTATTAATTCAACTTATTTTGACATTCTCAAATTCAGTTTGATCATGCCCATCTAGTACCCCTGCTTTCTTCTCTTCAAATGTCATCTTTCATTACATGTATTCCTTTACAATTTAGAAACGGGTTAATTTCAATTAATAACAGTAAATATAATCATGTTTTGCCTACATCAAAAATAGCCAAATTATAAAAAATAAACAGTGAGTACACAATATAGTTTGCCGAAAGGCTTTAAAAGTATACACAAACTATAAAATATAGATTATATATACATGAGTTATACATTAAATATATATTATAATACACTCAAAAAATAAATATAGTCTAACTATATATAAAATATGCAATGAATATACGTGATTATATACCGAATAACTATTTTTTTTATAATTGAATGTCCGAATGACCATTTCATTCAATTATCCCTTTAGAAAATTGGCTAGGCTAAAAAAAAAACCCAAGTTCTTGTCACACCAGGCCCAAAGTGACAAAATTGGTCCATCTTAATTTCCCTAATACAAAGTTGATAAAAACGAGCAACCCAAAAATAGTTTTCTTTTTCCTCTCAATGTACTAAGGAAACGCTGTATCCTTATAGTGGAACTTTTTAACGCGAATTCAAATTTAGTGAAGCACTGAAGTTCTAAGAAAAAAATTAATAAAAAAAACTCACAAAGCTGAACTAGTTTTCTTTTTTCCAAGAATATGCACTATGCAACAATCCGTACTTATGGCAGTTGGATGGCGGTGACTTTTATATGCCATGTTTTGTTCCTAGCAGTTAGTTACTGAAAATGAGAGGATATATTAGTATAAAAATTAGTGGGGAATATGAATTTTTATTTATGGAGGTTCAAAATATAATTGGTAAGCACAAAAATATTAAGAAAATTCAACATCATTTGCACGCACACATGTGATATTATATATTTATATGGTATAATTTTTTTACGAAGAAGTCATATGTAAACAATGAACCATCACAAATTTTAAAAGTCCAAAATAAAATGGAGGGAGTATGTCTTTTTTTTAAAAAAAATTGATAAGATTTATCATAAAAATATTAACCTAACTTTTAATGAATTGAAATAAATTGAGCTAATTTGAATAATCGGACAGATGAGATAGATTTTTGTGACCTCTAAGGGCAGATACCACACTTACAATGCTAAGAGAAGGTGGTCCAATAATTAGTGAAGTCTTCTTAAAGTCCAGCCAAGTGAAGGCGACTGATTGGGTTGTTGCTAATAGGGGACCGTTGAAGCCAGCCAATTGCCCAAAAAATGATGGTTGCTAGCAAGAGAAGAGGAACACTAAATGCCGTAGCTACAATCTGCAGCATCATTGTAAAGAGTGGCCTTTATATTTTCAAGGAAAGATTTGGTTGAGGCAAATGTTGACCCATTACAAGGGGTGGCAAAACTAGCCATAAAAATATGATTGCTCCAATTCAGTTGGTACTAAAGTTGGGTTGGTGGACTCAATAGAAAGAAATTAAAATTTGATATGAGTTGTGCGATGATTCGACGTTAAGACTCCATGACCTCCATATTTGTCGAGTAATATTTATAAATTCATTCTATTTTGATTTATTCAAATATGAATAATTGCTATTCAATACTTCGAGTTTTAATTGTCAGAAAATATATTGAGATTAAAAACAACATAGAAAATTTTTTGTATATAGTAACTTAAAATTACTTTAATTATGTTTTATAGCTATGATTTGAATAATTATATTTTCTAACTATAGTTATAACAACGTATGTATATGTCTGTATAATTCGCTATACAATTCATAATTTTTGTAGAACATTTATATATTTTACTATACAATTCGTGTACAACATTTGTATAATTACAATTTACAGTACTTGAATATTTCTCTATACAATTTGATTTATGCAGGGCGATCGTAAATCACGCGAATTATACAAAACTCAAACTGTATTCACACACAATATTTGTATAAATCGTACGAATTATATAAAACTTAAACTGTAATTACAGCTAGATATTTGCTGCGAACCATAATTACTTAAAATTATAGCTATATTAGATAATTAACTAGTATATATTTACTTATCCGCATAATTTTTCTCCAAAAAATACCTTTTTTGTTTAAAATTAGAGATGAGTTAAATTTTTAGGCAAAGTTGTTTAAGGGTGGGTAGAATGAGGCATTAAATGACTCTCATTCTTATCTTTTCTTTGGCAAAATAACTAACTCAAAAGAAATTATTCTAATTTTCTTGAATCATCAATGCCTTCTCTTTCTTCTTTTAAAATCCAGAACATGCATAATGCAGGTACTTTCTGCAAGTAGGGATGGAGATGGCAAAAACATTCTTTTATACTCCCTCAATTTCATATTAAGTGAATTATTTGGTCATTTCACACATATTAAAAAAAGAAACAAAAATAAAATTTAATTATATTTTTTTATTTTTACCCTTTTCAGACTCCACGCACTCATTTAATGCATCATTTACTTCTCATATAAAACTTAAACTTAGAAACTTAATCAATATAGGATAAAATTGAAAAAAAATTTCAACACATCCCTTGAACAGTGAACAATTCACTTATTTTAAAACATAAAAAATTTCCTAATAATTATGAAACAGAGGGAGTACTTAATAGTCATCAATTCTTACCATTCAATAATTAAAAGATTTTCCTTATTGTCCTCGATTATTAGTGGTTACCTAATTTACACTTCTTCATTTAGGAGTAATAATTAAAATTATATTCCATGCTGTCAATTACGAAATTATATTTCAAGAATTTATGAAGTTGGGGACTTCTATTTTATTAATTAATGATGTTGAAATTCGATTAGGTTGTTAGCAAGTAGATAATAGTAGATAAATGGACACCAACAAATTAATATTGGACCCTGGGACAAGGCAGCTACTTGTGAATTATCATATTATTTATAATATTTACTGTACTTAGTTCACATCTCTCAATAATTCATGTGATAAATTTTTCATTTTTTTAATAGTTTATGTCAATTATTAGGTAAATAGACACGTAGACAGGCCATCATTAATTATATTTTGTGCTGCTTTCATTAATTAGTAACCACCATAAATATGAAGCATCGTTTCATATAATAATGCAGCCATTGCATGATGACGATGATAACAATAAAGTATATTCTCATCGTTAAAAATATTGTATACATAATCATACCTAGGTATCCTTTGAATAAAAAAATTGAAAATAGTATGATAACGTGATACACTGTTATTACACAAAATTGACCAATAAAATTAAATTATTTGCTAGTAGTTGCTTAGTTGGAGTTTTAAGTGTAATATATATTTCCAGTTCCAACAGGGAAAAAAGAATAATAATAATATATACTAGCTTGCATATACCTCAAACAATCGAATCAAACAAAAATCTTACTTGATAACTATCAAAATTATTATTAAAAAATTAGAGTATATCTAGCACAGTTGTTCACACACACAAAAAGTGATTATACATTATTTTAGCATACGATTAAAAAAACCCATGAGTCTTATTAAGATATTCAAAAGTAGTTTTTGACTTTCTCCCCATCTTTTTGAAAGTTTGCTCCTTAAGAGGAAAATTTGTGAAAATATTCTTGTGTTTCAACAGCTAATTAAGACATTTTTAGCCTTTTTTCATTTTTCTTTAGAGAGGCGATAATTATATCACAAGTCAAGGAAAAAATATATTATGTATATTTGTTATAATAAGATATGATTTATCCTCGATCATATTATGTCATGTCAAAAAATAATCAGTAAAAGAGTTTAAGGATTGCAGAGAGGTACGAATATTTATATTTATGATGATGGAACTGCATCTAGAAGGGCACATGTGCATAATCAATATGTTTCAAAGCTGAAAATGGACAAGCATTGGATATGCCTTCACGTGCTTTGTTCAATATAATTATAAATAGAGAATAGTTTAGTACAAGTTCTGCTATTTTTAATGCAGCCGGATTGCGTCTAAATTCTAACATACATAAACGTACTATTTAATTTAATTATAGTGGATATATATATTTTTAATTTTGAATGTGGATAAATAAATTTTTTAAGTATTATAAAATTGAATAGATAAACACACACATTCTATGTGACAAATTGAGTGAGATATACGCATCATATATGTCAAATCACGCGAGAAACACACAATTTACTCATATTTCCACATGGTTTTAAGTCTTTACTAAATACTACTACTAATTACTTCCTCTTTTTATATTTATTTGTTCATGTTTTACTTGACACAATCTTTAAAAAGAAATAAATAAAATAATAATTTTATTATATCATGAGTAAATAACAAGTTTATTTTTAATATAATAAACAAGTAAATATTAACAAGGAGTTACTAGTATTTACCAGTAGCTTCTAGCAAATTAAAGTAGCATTTGAAAATCTTTGGGTGTGCTGAATTATGAATGAGGAAACCATAAGGCATGAGTAAACCATTTTGGGAAACTATTATATTAGAGTACATGCACATATAAATATATCCTGCATTAGAAGCACTGATCATTTTACAAATCTTGATTGAATTTGGTATACTTATTAATTTCTGTTATAAATCAATTAACAGACGCATAATATAATTAATGTAACCCCAAAACTGGCCTTTTACGACAAACATTATTCTTAAATGAATTTAGTACATACCACATTGTGGATCCCATGAATTTTTGTAACTTACAAAACGAACAAATATTGAAATATGTTCAATAATATAATAGTACTCTCTACAATTAATCTTCTACGACGAGCATCTTTAATGAATTTGGAACCAAGTATAAACATATATAAAGCTGATGTCTACTTGGAATGCTTTAGTGTTTTTTTACTGTAATTTTTGTGACAAAATAATTTTAATTCACGTGTACAATAATAATTACCCCCAAGAAAGAAATATTCTTGAAGGTCCATTTTGCAATTTGGCATTACTTGTTTCCATATACTTTTATGAGTACTTTATTTCTTACTTGGGACCAGGAGCCTTTAATTGGCCTTTTTCTATTTATATATAGTGGTATTATTTACAAAAATTGGTTTTATTACTTCTATTGTGTTGGACAAATCGTTAAGATGATTTTTATGAGAAAGAGGTACGTAGCGGTGACAATTCATTTTGGACATCAATTGATTAAGCTTCTTGAAGTACTATCTTCCAAAACATATTTGTTTTTTTCTCAATATTTTGATATACCAAAAACTAAAAAATTTATTAAAAATATTATCCAAAGATATGTCGTTTTCTCAAAATTAGAATATTGCATTACTATTATTTAGTGCATAGGGAATCCGACGTCATGCCCATCAATTAAAAAAGCCAAAAAAGGTTTTTTTAAAAAAAAGAGGGGTGCAATGAGGTCCTAAATATGTACAGTGATAAGAGATGGATAACATATATGCAACTCAATGTTAGCCAGCTGAAATAATAGATTTTTCTAGTGGCAATGAAAATCACGCATAGTGATAACTTTAGTGCATTAAATTTGTCCTTGTTGATGTATATCTATTTTTTATTAGTATTATATGATTTTATGTTAATATAAAACTTATGCGAATTTTCAGTTACGATTGAAAAATTTCTGGAGTGATATTAGTTTCACCAGTCCATCAGACCTTCACTTTCTTCGTCCATATTCATTTGTTGCCTGATTTTCTACTGAAAAAAGTGCGCCTTCCTTCTTCTTGGACTCTCTGCTTGGGTGCTTTCTGCTATTTACATTACTGCCTTTTATTTATACTATATCTTAATTTATGTGATATAATTTTATTAAATATTAAAATTTTTATAAATATAAAAAAGTTTATAATATTTCAAAATTATATTTAAAATAAATTCTTAAATAGAAAACTAAATATTAATTTTTTTGTTAAATAAGTGAAATCTAATATAAATAAAACGTTAATAATGTCATTTAATATACCAAATAAAAAAATGTATGTGTCTTTTAAGACTTATCCGTTTAATTTTATTGTAAATTGAGGTATAATTATTTATTAGGTGTGATTCATTTAAACCATTAATTTATGTGTGCTGAGTAAATCCACTACAGAAGAAAGCACATTTTTTAATTTCATATGCTGAAACTCAAAAATCATTAAAGAAATCATTAATTTACTGTAAAAATTAGCTTAAAGAAAAGAAAATTATCTAAATCTTATTTTTTATCATGATAAATTAATTTTTAGATCTAACTCATACCTCAAAAACTAATTGAATTACCTAAGCTTTATAAGAAGTCCACCTATCTTATTAATCATCAATATGAAATTTTTTTTCTCAACAATCTCATTTATCGGAGAGAAAATAGATGAATATAGCCTTTTAAAGTCTTCTTTGTTTTACTTGTATAAGTAGTTCTTTAAGTATCCCTGGTAAAGAAAAACATAAAACTCATTGATAGTATAACTATTATTGCCATAGTACAACTCAAGCTATTTCCAATCTAATAATTGGATGAACGAAAGAATATATTCCTCTCATTTACACACCAACAAAGATATGTTTTGGTATCGAAAAATCCTTCCTTTTTCGAATGAGTTCTATATGGCACAAATTTAGTTCAATTAAAATTGTAATGTAAATATCAAATCTAAAGTATTAAAATAAATAATAATAATAAATTTAATTATAAAAGTAAAAAAGTATCATTTTTTAATTCTGAGTACTAAATAGAAACAGAAAAGAACAGCGATGCTTGCCAGTGTGGTCTAGTTCCCCAATCCCACTACTCTTTTTCTGTGTATCATCCTTTAACTTTCCCGCTCTGTCTTCTCTTCCTCTCGATTTTCTATCTCTCATGCTTCTGCTTTTTATGTATCTTCTTCCTCCACCTCCCTGAGTTTCCTCTTCTTTTTTATCCTTGGACTTGTCTTTGTTTGGAATTTACCTTAAAAACTTCGACACTTCCATTTTTCTTTAGCAGATATTCAAGAAAAGATGAACAATAGATTCCGACAGTCTCCACAGCCCAAAAAAGTTTCTTTGAATCCTCAAAAGGTGAGTGAAATGTTATACTTTTGAAAAATCCCAAATTTTTCTTCCATGCTTCATCTCTGCTGTGCAACAACTTTGATATACGTTACCTGATTATGCTAAATTACTGGAATTTCTCTTCTTTTTTGTCCCCTTTCCTCCTTTTTCTTTTTCTTCCTTTTGTTGGGGACTGTCTTGAGTTGTACACTATCTGTACTGACAAAAGTTGTCATCTTTGGATCCAATTTCAGAATTGGATGCTTTAGTCATATTCTCAATACCCCTTTTAGTTATTCATCCAATTATTTTATTAAATTGACACTGAAAGAATTGTTAAATCTAATTCTTGATAGGAGAAGAATATGGAAATACAGCAAAACAAATTCTTATCTGCAGAGAAGCCCAGAGTTAATCGGCGTCAAGCAGCTAAAGAGAAAAAATTAGCCTTACTTCAAGATGTATTTTCATCTCATCTTTGTATTCATATAACATTAAATTTTTCATTTTAATTTTGAAAATATTTTTTACTTACAATTTTTCGTTTTGAATTGGCAGGTTGATAAGCTAAAGAAGAAGCTGAGGCATGAGGAAAATGTTCACAGAGCTTTGGAAAGAGCTTTTAACAGACCTTTAGGAAGTCTACCTCGCCTTCCTCCTTATCTTCCCAAATATGTTAGTATTTAAATTTGATGAATTTTTTTCAATATTTAAGATTCCGTTTTTGACACGAGGGTTCCCAGGAAACAACCTCTCTATAAGTAATGATAAGGTTTGCATACATTCTAACCCTCCAACCCCACTTATGAGATTCCACTGGTATATTGTTATTGGTGTTTGCAACCTTTAAGATTCCCAGAATCTAACACATAGTACTTATGAGATTGTGGCTTCAATTGAAACTTTAAACGATTTCGTGTATATCTGTGTTTCAAATGAAAATATTGGGTTCAGTTGAATCTGGTCTATGAATTGACTCACTTTTTGTGTGATGACAATAATTCAGACATTAGAGCTTCTTGCTGAAGTAGCTGTTTTGGAAGAAGAGGTGGTTCGGCTTGAGGTACAGGTTGTTAATTATAGACAAGGTCTCTATCAAGAAGCAGTTTCCACATGCTCAAGGAGAAATATGGAGGATAACTATTTGTCTGATTCATGCCCTCAATTACCTGGTAAAGTACCTAAGCCAAGGCATTCAAGATCATTTTCCATGAGTGAAGTCAATCTCGGATCATCCGTGCCACAGTCTTCTCTTTCTCTAGATAGGAGTGCTTCAAGTAGAAAGTTATTTTTAAACGAATCAATCTTTGGTAGCTCGAGAATTAGCTATGATGTAACATCAAATAGCAGACAGATTGTTATGAAGAATTGCAGTGATTCATTGATAGATGGCCTAGAAAATGAGAATCACTCAGCTGATACTTGTACTAAGGATAAGCCATCTCCAAAGAAGCAAGTCAACACGACAAAGATAAGGCCTGAATCAATCAGCAAAATAGCAGATGTTAGGCTTCAGGTATATACCATTAGGCAACCAGCATGAAAGTTGAGATTTGAAGCTTCACGTGCGAATTGGTCTTATTATAATTCTATCTGTTCAGCGCAGGGTTGTAGAACCAGCACAAGAGAGCTATTTAACTTCATTAGATGAACGGGAATTGGAAGCTGAAAGCACAGAAAACAAAATCTCTGAAGATATTTTGAAGTGCTTGTCTAGCATTTTATTAAGGTTGAGCACATCTAAGGGGAAGGTAGCAAATCCAGAATCTTTTCGCTCTTTAGGAGCAAAAGTCTTTAATGAAAGCAATGGGAAAAGGGAGTTGCAAGATCCATATTGCATCTGCTCAGAACTCAGGAAGCAAGATATTGGTGAATACAGATATATACTCAATATAGATGCTAACTCAGTTAATCTAAACCGGAAAATGAACGCTTCATTTCTGATCCACAGACTTAAGTAAGTTCCAGTCTCTCTATACATTTTCTAGTAATTATGATCAAGGAATCTATATATGTATTTGCATGTTCTTATTGTGTTCTTCCATTTTGAACACAAGGATTCTCCTTGGCAAGTTATCATCTGCGAATTTAGCGGGTTTGACTCATCAGCAGAAGCTAGCATTCTGGATAAACACATACAATTCCTGTGTGATGAATGTAAGGCGCTTATGTTTTACCCGAAAATTCAAGTAATATTATACTCTATTTAAGAAATAATTTCTTTTGTCATGAATCTGTCAGGCATTTATAGAGCATGGTATTTCAGAGACTGCTGAACAAGTTGTATCACTAATGCAAAAGGCAAGTTACTCAGCCATTCTAATATTGCTGATGCTACAATAGTTGATCCATTAATACACGCTTCTCCTTGTTGAAGCTGTAATGGATCAGTTAAAAGTATATGGGGTGTAGGTTTTCCTGATACTGTGGCGGTATCTATTAATTTTCTGAATGAATTTCATCAGGCAACAATTAATGTGGGAGGGCATTTTCTAAATGCAATCATGATTGAGCACTTTATCTTGAGGCTACCGTACCACTTAAAATATGTGAGTTACCTTTCCATGTTCTTTATGTGCTCTGCAGTTGTGTGAGCTTAGAGCAATTGTGTTAAAAAAATTTATTTCATTTAACAAATTCTTAAAGAGCTATTTTCCATCACTTGAAAGACGTGTTCAAGGTCAACGAAAGACAATGAGCTGAAGGTTCGGAGCGTTTTTGGCTTGGAGTGGTCTGAACCTCTTGTTACATTTGCACTCTCCTGTGGAAGTTGGTCCTCCCCTGCAGTAAGTTCATTGACCATTTACATACCCTTCTCAGTTTTTGCAAAATCACAATATATTTTTTCCTGAGCTGGAAAGTTCAAAAAGTATAGCTTTCTGAATGGCTACAAACAGATATCAGTTCATTCACGATTTAAGAAGTAAAAAAAGCATAATGGTTGAGAAAAGCATAAGGTGTATAATGAGTCGGTCAATCATTCATCCCCTGAAGTCCTCCATGCTAACATAATATTTCAAGCTTATGTCCAGCAATTCTAATTGTATGTTGTGATCTTTTCCATACTGAAGGTGAGGGTGTATACTGCATCTCACGTTGAGACTCAGTTGGAAACAGCAAAACGAGAGTACTTACAAGCAGCAGTTGGTATTTCAGCAACAAATAAGCTCATAATCCCCAAGTTGTTGGATTGGTATCTTCTCGATTTTGCTAAGGACTTGGATTCATTGCTAGACTGGGTCTGCCTCCAGCTACCGGATGAACTTAGAAATCAAACTATGAAATGCCTCGAGAGGCGAGGAAGCGAACCCCTTTCACAATTAGTACAAGTAATGCCTTACAATTTCAGCTTCAGGTATCTCATACGCCAATAAAGTATTCTCATATGTCTGAGCTTGCACAAGTTCCAGAGTTGTGGACATAATCTATACTAGCACAGAAGACGGAATACAAGTGTAGGAACTGTATGACAAGTGTTTATGGAACTAATGATGGTTATTGATATTGCTCCAGATAATAGTATAGGATGTAGCAAATTCAATTTATGAAATTCTTTGTATCTCTTAGACCGCTAAAGTTAATAAACTCAACGAGATCATTATCTCAAGAGTAAATAAAAATGATGCCTGTAGTTTGGTCATTGCCATTTTTTATTACTGCCTCGTTTTTCAAATATTTTACAACAAAATTTATGATCTCTACTCTGTACTAGTACTTTTTTTTCCCGTCTTAAAAATGTAATTTTGTTTCACATAAAAATGGAAATGAAGAAATTAGATGCATCAATACTGTACTCTACAGTTGGATGTACCATACAAAGTTGGGGATAATGTAAAATCATGTTAATTCGACCCGTTTGGGTCTACAGTTTTTTGTTTTACTTGCTCTCCGCTCTTGTATTGCTTGGTTTATTCAAATATGCTAGATTATCTTTTACTTCACCTTAAATATAGAATATAAAATAGTTTTCTTTTGAATGAAAAAAAGAAATAAAAGAAAGAGGCCACAAAAAGGAAGACGTTAATTGGACTGGAAAAGGCTTGAAGGAACAAATTTGGCGACAGGAAACTTTAAGCGTTCATCTTGTGCAGTTATAGCAACACTAGGCACCATAGTAACATATATGCTTCACTTTTACACAGTGGATGGAAAAATAATTATATTCTTGTAATCCCACCAGTGGGGTATGGGGAGAGGATAGAGGGTAAGTAAACTTTAAATAAGATCCATAGAAATAAATGTTTACAAGGAGTAACATCAGTGGGAAAACTAAACATGTTGATATTTAAAGAAGACGATGTATTCAAGGAGAGACCATATGAAAGACACGCTTGCCGCTAATAGGAAAATTCTCAAAGAGAACTAAAGGAATACTGATCGCTGGAATTAGTTGCACACGGCCAAACTAGATGAGGCTAAGCACCACAGGGAAAAGTAGGAAAAGGAAAAGATAATGTGGAGGGAACAAAGATATAAAATGGATGATTACACTGTACAAACAATTGCACTATGCTAATACCAACACAACCCCCAAGCCAAGAATTTCAGAGGAAATTTTGTTTCAATCAGTAATTTTAGCCAAATGGAGAGGGAACAGGAACCACAAGTGCATCCGATCTTTTAATGCTACCCATACCACAAATAATGCAGCCAGGTGATGACAAAGCAGAGAATTTGGCCCCACAAAGATCGCACACATCATAACCAATGGTTGATAGACGGCTAAGCGTAGCAGCACAGAACTGGGATGGATCTTCTTGTGGATCAATTGACTTGTTTGACAAGCCCCTTTGAACGCATATGTCAACCAAGCTCCTCAATTCGTCTTGCTTGCCTGGAGGTGCCTTAGATAATAGAAGTTCAAGCATCTGTTTGGAATAGCCATAATTTTGGACATCCATGTTTCGCTTGATAGCTGTTCGAATACAATTTATCCTGTGCTTAGCAAGAAGAGGCAGTGAACCCAAGTGTCGAGACAATCGTGCCATTTCATCCTTTGCACTGATTGCGCTTGGTCCCTGCACTCTTTGCAGTCGACTTATTTCCTGCAGTGAAGTGACAAAGAACTCAGTGGCAGTTTGCCATTGTTTATTTTCTTTCCAAAGTTGAATTTTGGAAATCATGTTTGGCCATAAAATTTCAGAAAAAATCAGGAATTTTCCAGAATTTGGAGAACACCAAAAATTTTGTTCACTTTTTTCACTCCAAATCACTCAAAAAAGGGAAAAATGAAAAAGTACATTTTGTAGTCATGCCCAAATACTACTTCTAATTTCCAAATAACATTTTCATTTTGAAATACTAATTTTTTCAAATTTCACAATTTTCATGGCAAAACGGGCCCCTTAAAGACACCCATCTAAACAACACAAGAACTTAAACAGAAACCAAGTGATATTTGCTCAATGCATCTGTTGACTAGTGATAAAAGGTTCTCTTCTGTTTACAGCTAAATCCATTTCCCCCCCCCCCCTCCCTCTCTCTTTAATCATCTTATCTGTTTACAAAGCCTATCTCAAACTACCTCCTGCATACGCTGTAGGGACAAAACAAAACTAGCTAGTGAGTTTTTTGCTGCATCAAATTCTAATGAGGAAAATTCTATTGAAAAATTGGAACCAACAGCATTTTGGAATGAAACACAAGAATGGAGGGGAAGGATTCGCCAGACTCCTACTTTTCTTATAGGGCTAATTGCACTTCTTGTCCCTTGCAAATTCAATTTGATCTGTGTTATCTGACTACACAAATTTAACCTTCTAAGACGAAGAGTACAGTTGTGCACTTCGGTATCTCCCTTTAACAAAAGGTTGCTCAATCTTAACCTAAAGGCTATTTGGTATTGGATCAAACTACTTAGTTACAAAATATACACAAATATTACTAACACTCAAAATAACAAAGCTATAATTGATGGATACGAATTGAAAACTAAAGGTGATAGTTAAAGCGGGTCCCATAATTTCAAAAAAAAAAAATATACATTGATTAAATTAAAGTAGAAAAAGAAATGATTTTTTAAATTTTTTTCAAAAATGCCCTTGCTCAAGCAAACACGTTGACAGAGACATGTATAAAGACATGATATCTGTCCTTAATGTTGAAAGAAAGGAAGCTAACAACTTGTATTAGGAGCTGATTAGATTCATTCGACAAAGGGTGACATCAACCAATAGGAACAGAAACAGGAGGATGGTAAAACAAAAAAGTAGAGACTGTAGCTATTTGGTAAAGGATCAAGTACCTGAAGCAGAGTGACTGCAATTTTATATTGTGCACATATTGTAGCTTGAGCTTTTATGTCAGCTCCACGAGATTGATCCTTAGCCAATGCTAAGAAAGCTTCATCGAAACAGGATAATGCATCTGGCAGCTGATTTTGCTCAAGATGGGCAAGACCAGTCTTGAAGCAAAGTGGAGCAGCAGCCCCACGAGGAACCTATGACAGCGAAAAATGCAAATTGTAAGAAAATGATGAGGATTCTGACTTAGACATATTTAACCCCAAGACTTTCAGCTTTCAACTGACACTACTGCTCAAGGACTTCCTCACTGGTTCTCTGTAAATCCTTGCCGTATTTAGTTTCTTGAACCCCCATGGAAGGAGAAGGTCCGACTGCTGGTCAGTTTCAGAGAAATTTGTTGATTCAAAAGCTCAAAAATATTTCTGTTGTATGTAATCATATAGCAATAGTTCATGGGTTCTCTTCCTAACCATCACTTCTTTAATCCTGATTTGCAATGATAAAATCTAAAGATGAAGGGCTTTCTTGTAGTACTCAATTTTCACAGCATCCTTGTATGTTCTAGTAGAAGAAATTTCCCTTCTACTAGGCCAAATCAACCATGTACAAATGGGTCAAAGTAGATTTAAGCTAATTGATTATTCGATAGCACACAAATCATAGACGAAGTGTGCATCATCACATTGTCTCTTACTCCAGAGCTTGATATTCAACCATGAACTAGTGACAACAGATCATTGAACATGGGCAATTAGGGGTCCTGAGGCTTCACTGTACCTCCTACACTCCAGTGAATCAGAATACTCAATTAATAATTACACAAGGACCTCACCAACTTAGTGAAGAATCTGATAACAAAACCTGACTCGTAGATATGTAAATAAGCCAACTATCTGTGCTTTAATTTTACAGTTACCGCAAACCCAAAGCAGTCCTACAAAATTCATGTGCTATTATCGACATGTATGGCATTCAAAAGGGCAATTTTCATCTTATGTGCCAGCATTTGCAAATAAAATGTCGATGCTTACCATCAATCTTTCAGTTATTACTAATGATCCCGACAAGTTCAATATGATGCAGGAATTGGTCATAGTTTGGTACCATCAATTTCCTAACTGTTTGAAAGAGTGGAAAGAAAACTTACTTGTCCAGGACGCACAGCTTTTGGAGGAGAAGGTGGGCGTGCAGAAGGTTGTCCTGAACCAGGAGCTTCAAGAGAACTGAGATCAAGAGGTTGGTTGGACATGGGAGGTTTTGACATCTGAACATGAGGTTGCAGACCAGAAGGTTGAGTGAAGGGCTGTGGAGGAACACCACCATCAGGAAGACCCACCACATCAAGTGAAATAGGTTGTTGAGTAGCTTGAGGGGGGACACCACCATCAGGTAGACCAACATCAGCTGCAGATGCACTACCCTGGCTAGGTTGCATTTTAGTGGCTTCAGCAACTTGAGAATTTTGATCCAGCTTAGAAAGGTAAGTCCCAGGAGGAGGCAATGATGCTGCAACCTGGACGGAGGATATAGTATTCTGGAAGAAGTCCTCCGGAATGGGTCCTGCAGCAACTCCAGCACCCCCTGCCTTAGGAGCAAGATTCGGCATAGATGTAGATTGTGTCAATGAATTTGTTCCAAAAGGATCAGCAGATGTAGAAACCACTGGAGCTGTGACTGATCCATTGGTTGCAGAAGAAGGTTGAGGTAGAAGGAGGCCACCAAGATCTGGGGATGAACCAGTTAATGACTTTGTTCTACTGATCGGCAGGCCCAGCTGTTTTGTGGCCTCTTTTATCTTGTTCACGTCCACTGTAGCAGATGTAACAGGTTTGTCTCGAATTCTTATGTGTAATTTTTTCGTTTTTGATGTTCCTTCTTCATCACTGCTACTACCATCAGCAGGAGATCCATAGAGTGATTTCTTGAATTCTTCTTCTGCTTTTGTTTGCTCATCTACCACACTAGAACTGGCAACTTTCTTGCCAAGGCTTTCTAGTCCCATTAACATGTCACCATCAGGCAACCCTTTGACCTGGTTAGCTGCCGATGCCACAACAGATTTTTGAGGCCCATTTGCTTTGTCTTCGCCACTTTCATCTTTAAATGCCTTCACCAAACTATCTTCTCTCACTTCCACGATGTTACCTCTTCCTTTTATCAAACCTAGGTAAACACCTATGTGATCCGTGACAATAGATGGAATTGTACCATCATCGGTTCGCATGTATGGCATCACCTCAGCAGCAAGCTCCCACTGAGGAATGCTCTTCAGATTGGTTGGTGTCTTGATCTCCCAATTACCACCACCCCATTCTGGTCCTTTAGGAACCATACTTTCAGCAGCAAAATTTGCAAAGATACCTTGTGTCCACCCAGTTGACCGCACCCTAAGGATCGTTTCACAAAATCGTCGTAATTCTGGATCGGCACTTTCATCTTCTAGTTTCTGTGCTAGTCGCCGCATTGCACTTGGGTTGAGGTGGCATATAAATAGGTCAAGCATGCTTTCATAGTCTGATATGACTTCAAAAGTTTCTTTAGCACTGTCAAACTGCGCATATCTGCAATCTCATATAATAATCCCATATAAGAACGAATATTAAAAGATGCTGAAATAAGATATGTGCATATAAATTTTGCATGAGTCTCTCACAGAGTTGTCTAAAAGTTGGACGTGTAAAAGTATTGCAAGTATTAATTCAATCGACAACGTCGATAAAATCAAACTGCAAACATTACATAATAGATTGTATCTTATTAATTCACAACACAACAATTTTCTAAACACATTTTAAAGTGGCATAATCTCCACCGTGGTATGATAAAACAGTTATAATTAAGCAACACTCGAAAGTAGCAGCATTTTAAAAACCAAAAAGTAGCTGCTGCTGTTGTCACATGGGTGCATTAGTTACACCCTGAACCTAGTCTCACGTTCTGTCATATTACCTATCCAGATGAATCAAAATCATATCTCACTATAGGTCTGCCTCAAATATCTGGACTAAGCTACCTCATGTAGTTGAAGACATAGGCAAAGAGGGTTGACATCACAAAAGTAATGGGAAGTTCCTCGACAAAAACTTTTTATATTTTAATCAGTCAAGTGCCGTAAATTAAACCAGAGGAATTGTTGACCGACAAAAACAAAAAGACACAAAAGATAAGATATCAATTTGCGTGACATAAACATGTATATCGAGGACGTCACAAGAACAAAACCAAATAGATTTGGTAAAAAATTTATAGAAAAGAAAGAGAAAAGGCTAGTAATGAAAATTTAAAAATCCAGACGTGATTCCCTGCAGTTTATATAGAACTTATGTGCATGGTTTCTTGCTACCACATTAGTCTATTTTTAATTACAAATAAAAAAAATCAGCAAATGTCACTAATTAATAGAACTAATGGAAAAAAATCTACATCACAGAATGGTTATATAGCTGAGAAAATATTTACTACATGCAAAGTAGTCATATTGCTGAGATAAATAATAACAGAAATAACTTGGTGAAAAGCAAGTAGAAAAATCTCCAAGTATGATCTTCTAATTGGAACCACCATTATGTAGTCCAACTGATATTTGATAATGGCTTGTCAATAAAGAGAACGTAAAACTGCAAATTGCTGGGAAAGTCCAAGCTGGTCAAACACCAAAGCCAAAAAGGGAAAGAAGAAAAACAAATAGCAAAGACAGGATGAAATGAATTCCAGGACAGGGAATATAATTTTAGACATTTTAAACAGAATTATAAAATATTGCCACGATTACATACTTTATACAAGCATATCCCAACTGGCGAAAGCGCTGGAACAAATGTGAAGTTGGGGGGCATCTTGGATAATCTCTTGAACGCAAAAATTCGTCCTTTAAGACAGACAGTGCAGTAGAGAATCGAAGCGCCTTGATTGCATAGGTACCTCTCAATACCTACTCAGATTAGCAAATATTAACACAAAGACAATGCAAACTTAACACTACATATGGTTCTGCATACAATTGGTGTTGGGATAAGGTAAAGTACTATTGAGGTGTTTCAAGTTAGTTAGTACATCTGGAGAAAGCAAAGTGATGCGTTGCAGCCTTCCCATCCACTTCTGGAGGGCTTCAATGCTAGCTAACACGGTGGCGTATCTAAACAACTCCACATTAACTTCAACTCCTTTTTAACTTCCTAACAGAAAAAAATGATAAATAATTTTTACCTGAGTGAATTGTGGACCTGACTGGGATAATGACACAGCAAGATCACCACAAACTGGTGGACCTCTGGCAAGTATGTCAAGAGATCTTGGAGTTATTCGTAGACTGTCAAACCTTCATACACAAAAAACCACAAAATTGTCAAATATTCCTGCACCAACAAGCTTTTGTACAAGCATTCATAGTAAAATTACAACCAAAACCCAACAAGAAAACGGCCATCATGTTGAACAAGTACCTTCCGCACCCATTTGCATTCAACTGCTAGAGAAATTTGAAAATATACTAAGATATCTGAAATATATATAACTTAAAATCTCTTTACAAATTTTGCAATATCCAAATTCCGAGAATGGAATGAAATGGGCTCAGCTAAGAGACTGATTAGTCTGGGGTTGGGCATGATTGATTGATTTTTGATAGATTCCAAGTTCCAAGAACACTTATGATGACATTTTTTCAGCAAAAACATGTGGAATCAAGTTAAAATTGAGTTCTTCAAAATTGTCGCAGACAACCAACGGAATCTGGCCTACTATTCAATTCTTGCATCTTTTGGCAGTTGCCCAGATACACCATAAAAATTAGACCTCCTAACCTCCACCAAAGGACACATCAACGATTAAAAAAAAAAAGCATGTGCCTATGATTAACTATGTAACCGAAAAAGCTCTTAAGCAAAGGTGATACATTCGACAAAGCATTCCAAAAACAAAAATTAAAACTACTTGAGTCAATAATCACATTTTCTGGTTGGGAATATAAACGTTAGCACCAAGAAAGAACTGACTAGTACAATCAGAACAGAGATTTAAGCAGCAAGAAAGAAACTAAAGATCCACACTAACAGCGTCAACATTTTTGTTTTTGAAACTGGTAACTTAAAGCATCAACATTCTGTAGAAGGAAAACCTTGAGGTTATCTGATATAGGATCTCTGAGAGGTCAAGCTTCTGTTCAAAATGTTGTTCCATTGTGGAAAACCCAACAAGGAGAGGTTCAAGAAGTCCAACAAGACAGTGTTTAATTTCAACCCCTTTCTTTTGCCTAGGATTTATATCTGTATGGTTAGCAAGCAGCAGACGATCGTTCAAAGCTCCAAGCAGTACTGCACAAGGAAGTCATGCAGGCAAAGTAGTTGAGCACCCAAGATTGCACGGGAAAAAAAAATTAGCCAGCAGAAAAACAAATAGACCAGGATAGCCCCAAGCATGGAAGAATGTATATGCAGTTTGGAGCAAGACTTAAGTATCCACCTGCATTAGGCATACTAATTGAAAGTATAGTCCTCACTTTGCCATCCCATCCAAGCACACTCACAGCAGTGGCAGTTGAAAAAAGAAGTGCAGGCCCAAGCCATAGAATAGATCTATAGTATCCAAAAAGTTAAAGAGTCCCAAGCAAAATAGCCAACAAAAAGATAGTAAAGAGGCAATAAAAATAACAGGAACAATAAAAGGAACACATCCAAGGATATTGAAGGAAGTCCTTTGTCAAACTTTGTAGAACTGCACGCCAATATATCTAGATCTGCTGAAACAATAAGCACCCTATGTGTGGTCAGTACACCAGCAACATAGCCCCTGAGAGTTTCTTGCCATTGCACCTGGAAAATATCATACTTGAGAAGGAAGCAGTTCTTGGGAGGAAAAACATGACAAACAGGAGCGGGACTCAATATGTGCAGCTGCTAATTCTTGTATTGGAAAATTGTTAATCAAGACTTGATAGAGAGAACATAACCTGAGCAATTTACCTGGAGAACACTCTCATTTACTTTCAATTTGATAAATTTTCTTCCTTCCCCTTTTGTTGATATGTAATGGCCATCAGCATTTGAAAGTCGGTAATTTTGAACAAGTTTTGCCAAGCCAATCTGGTCACCATGGGAAGCAAATACCAAAGTTGATTCTACAAAATCAAAATATTTGGATCAGGATTGCCACAGCAGATTACATATCATGAAAACTTTTCTTCACATACCTATTGGAGTTGAGAAGATGCGATGAACTTCAGTTTCGAACATAAACTGCATTGGACCCTTACTGGTACCATCAGTGTCAGTAGACTGGTTTTGATCAATTGCTCCATTCTTTTCATCTAATATTTGTAGAGCAGTTTCAGGCAAAATATACAAGGACAGCCCAGTCTTATCCTCATCAAGAATTGCATAATGATTCTCATTAGGACCAATAAAGGCAGCATCTAGACCTGGAACACGGCAAAGGAGAGTAAACTCATTATTTTGATATTTAACGAGTTATGACAGAACTTGTTTACATGTTAAGAAAACAAAACTAAAAGCTCTGATAGATGGTGAAAACCTTTAATCGTAGTTCCTTTACTATTAGCAAGTTGGGAATCTATATTTTCCCAATAAAGAACCACTTCATTTGTGGCGCCACTGAACTCATAAACGATGAGGAATAGGTGCCGCTTTTTACCATAAATAATGTACTTTGGATGAAATTCTACATTTCCAGGAATCTGGAAGAACAACTAATTTGTCAGTTTCAAAAGTGCAATAGTACTGCTAAAGTATACTGTTTCAACATATTAGCTGAAAACAACAATTAAGTATTACCGATGCATAAAGCTTCTTGTAAACATTTTCTACTCCAGAAGACAGATTGTATGCCATAAGGTTTGAGCCTTCTACATAGAAAGCCCTGACAGGATAGTGAAGAACCCTGTTCTCTTTATTGAAAAAATTTAGATCCAGATGAAATGGCTGCACAAAGATAGCTAATTAGAGGCTATGTCAAGCAAAACCATAAGAAGAAGATAGAAACTTAAATAGTTGATAATAATTACCTGACAAACTGGGACATCTTTCAAATAATGTTTAGTATCCAGGATTGTGATGAGAGGTAACCGAGAAATTGGAGCAGTTTTTGCATGACCTTCCATAAAATGCTGCAAAAATAAAATCATAAGGAGACTTTTTCATTATAAATATTGACTTCTTTTCTCAAAAGGCAAGTTAGTGTCAATTTGACTTTACAGAAATGTGCTTCAGAGGTGTTAGAATAGGAATAGGATTACATAGTCCTATTTAGAAATGGAAAAGGAATAGTATGTTCTTTCCTAGTTGGATTTGGATTAGGTTGTAGTGTCTATAGATAGGGTCTTTATGTAGTAATGTAAACACACATGTAAATACACAATTCAATAATATTTTTCCCCATATTTCTCACATGGTATCAGAACATTCGTGAGGAAAAAAAAAACGACAGCAGCATCACTGTTGCGGTGGCTGGTAGGTGTCTTCTTCGTTTTTGTGGGTGTGGTGCGAAAACCAACATCATCACTAGGATCGGATAGTCCGGGCGATCATAACCCAGCAAGATCCACCGGAAAACATCCCCTCACGCACCCTCACGCGCCGCCGGAAGTGTCAGTTTTCCGGCAAGATTTGCTTCACGCGCCGGCGCATGTGGTTGTTTCTGGCAATATTTTTTTGCCGATTCTTTTTCTAGCAGGGTTGCCTCTCCATTCCGAGGCTATCCGTGCAATTTTTTCCCAGATTCGATCGCCAGAATTAGGGTTCCAGTGACTGTTCAGTTTTCCAGGCTGTTTTCCAGCCAATTTTTTTTTTCCAACCAGCTTTCTTTTGGCTACAAAAGTTTGATTCCAAAGATGCCTTTCAGGATCGATATGTTTGGCTCCAAAAGTATAGGAATAGGAAGTT
This sequence comes from Solanum sejunctum, assembly GCA_025642045.1. Classification (NCBI taxonomy): domain Eukaryota; kingdom Viridiplantae; phylum Streptophyta; class Magnoliopsida; order Solanales; family Solanaceae; genus Solanum; species Solanum sejunctum. Next base: position 25,253,271 of record JAOTQJ010000049.1, on the reverse strand, counting down.
CCAATCCTATGATCACTTCAGAACCATTAATAGATAGTTCCAACTACTTAGCATGGGCTTCTTCAGTTGAATTATATGCAAAGGTCAAGGTGTTCACGATCACTTAACAACCAATGCTTCTATGGTAGATGAAAAGAAAAAGGCTACTGAGGAATCTGCAACAACCAAAGCACAATGGGATAGGGTTGATGCTCAATTGTGTAGTCTCCT
>JAOTQJ010000049.1:25204657-25244145 GCA_025642045.1 Solanum sejunctum | reverse complement strand
GTAGCAGTTAGTCAATGCAACTTTCGACGCTCATCATGGGTCATCTGGAAACAGTCGTGCTATGTTTTTAAACATAGAGGTTAGGCTGCGTACATCCGACCCCCCCTTACCCCGCAATAGGCGGGAGCCTTTGAGGCATTGGGATAATGTTCATTGTTCGTTGTATATTTCTTTTTAAGAAAGCGCACTTCAAAAGGAAAATGAGATCTCAGTGAAAGCAATATAACTATTGAATAAGACTAAGCTGTCTGTGCGCTTTCAGAGAAGGAACCGCAACATTAGTCAGAAAATTCATGGAGTAAGATCTGGCATATTGGTTGCAAAGGTCCTAAATTGAGCTAGATATGAGAAGACATCAGAAAAGATAAAGATCACGGAAATTGTGAAAAATGAAATGTAAAGTCAGCCATAGCTGAATTGTACATCACTTACATTCCAATCATCATAGGCCTTTCAGTTGATACATCCCATGCAAGAAGAGTACCCCGTCTATCTCCGATAAAAAGCCATTCCAATGTTGGATGAAATGCAAATGCACCAGCACCAACCAGCTTGATAGTATTATCCACTATGTATGGCAAACAAAAGGACTTTCATTCAAGTTCCACTAAGTTCAAACTATCCAACTAATGAGAGAACATACTAAGGGACTCTTTCAAATCTCACATTGTAAAGTGTAATGTACAGCATATGTATGGATGTTATAAGCTCGAATCAAGCCTTCCGCATAAGCTACATACTGAAATTAAAAGGAAAAGAGAGAGGGTCAGATCAAATTGGCAGTCACAAACTTTGCCAGTCAATCATGAAATGGGAGGCTGTAATTCACTAAACATGTTACCAGAACAGGTAATCGAGGATGGCAAGCAAGATTGACAATAGGTTTCTTCAAGTCAGTCTTTATTTTTGTTGGCGCCTTTCCACCTTCCACAGTTCCAACAACTTAACGAGGAGACAAATGGATCAGAAACACTTGCAATAAAATAGCTATTCAAGCGTGAAGAAATGCTCTGAAACTATCATTCGACTTTAGAAATGCAGCAAATGATGAAACACTTTTTTAACACTCTGGTGCTAGTGGCATTAAAGGAAGCGCTTTCAGCACACACCTAAACAATCATGTACTTGGGAGCGCCAAGACTACCATTTAACTTTAGACATGTAGCAAATGATGAAACAATTTTTTAACACTGTGGTGCCTGGCTAGCTTGCACACACACCTCGACTATTCCACCTGCTACCTGTTACCTTCCATGACCACAAGTACCGTGTAACTTCGTCCACAAGGCATAGATAAACCTGGTGCTTTTTATCCCTGTTGGGGTTAAACCCTAGTCTCAAAGTTTTGCAAACGATAAGACATCTTCACAAACCACCAAGTTCTGACTAAGCTTACCTGTGACCTTTCTTATTTTTTAAATAGGTTATGGGAATACAAAGAAAAGAATGATGCAGAAGGAAGGAGGCTGCAGAATTGCTCTTTCAGGGATAGAATGCTTCAAAGCATGAGAGTGGAATCCAGAAGGACAAAATATCTCATCAAGAAGACCACAGAGAGATTAAGGCAGAAGCAGTAAAATGTTGCAGCCATCGGTTAAACCACATAAAACAATATACTAACGCTCCCAAGGAAATACGGAAATGATGTGGTAGCGTTGATAGGAAACAATTATTGACTCAGCCATAATTGATGAATGCCAAAGGACTCCTTTGAAATGCACATCAGCATAACAAGAAGCAGAAAAGCACAGGATAGATAATGCAAAGATCACCAAGACTGCAACCCAACAACCACATTACACAAGAAACGACAACACCACACAACTCCTGGATTGCTCTGCAACTCCCACTGGCTGGATTACATATCTCATGTCCATATAAACCACACTCAAATGGTGAAATATCTATAATTAAAATACTAATAACATAGGTGCTTTTAGATAATGAGTAAATTTCGAACCAAGGAGACATATGCTAGGAACAGTTATCAGCTGGAAATTACTTTTTAACTCTCGCAATGCAAAAATAATACTAAGTATGAAAGAGGTGTCTATAGGCATGAGCTCCAACTAAAATTTTGACAAACCTGTCACACTTATCCTACGATGGAAACCAAAGAATACAACAGGTTGAAGAGGAGTCAATGCAAGATGAACTTCAGTATCAGAAGAAATGCGTTCTGTCCTCTTCTCAGGTGAATGTAAAACACATGTTTGCTCTGCATCAAAATCGCACGAACGCATTGTACAGTCCTGCAATAAGAAGCAAGCAAAATGAGTACAATTTTCCTAAATGCAAGATTATAGAAAGACAAGTACTGACGACAGCAATATCCTAGTTCAAATACCTCAAATGTGGTACAAAGGAACAGGTGACATCATTGGAGCTTTAAACTCAAAAATAAGAAACCATTGAAATTCATACTGGGGCAATACGACTGTTAAATGTTTGCTAGCAAAAATTTTATACCACAGATAAAAGAGGATAATAAAAATGCATGCTAGTCATTCTCAAAAAAAATATGCTTTATCAAGGGGTTTAAGAACTCTTACGGGAATATATGAACTCCTGCATGCGGGGAAAAAGGTCGGGAAGCAAGAGCATGGAATCCAAATAATGATTTCACTAAGAAAATGATAACGTCTTTTGAACCCCGCATTACATTAGACAATATGTGACAGACAATGATAGGGAAACCTGTTTTTTACCAAACAGATGTAAGACACTTGCAGATGAATACAGGCAAAGAATACACTTATACTAATATGAACTCTGTCAATCGTGCAGAGTATATATGGTTTAATTCCTGTGAAGAGCATTTTGCACGTAACCTATACAACCAGCAAAAGCCATGCCTTCACATTCTTCTAAGTATGCGAACAATTTTTTTTATTTCAACAACCAACAAGAGTGATCAGCAACAATATACCCGGTGTCATTCCACAAGTGAAGTCTAAAGAGGATAGGATGAAACTAGCCCTTAACTCTACCTTTGTGGGATAGTGAGGTTGTTTCTGATAGACCCCAGCTCAAAAAGAAAAAAGTAATTGAAGCAGGGTTGCTATAAAAGAATAATAAGCAGAACTTTATCGATTCTCAAAAAAAAATAATAATAATAATATGACAGCACAATAGAAAGAAATAAAACAAATAATGCACAATATCAGTACAGGCTAGAAAGGAAAAGACGAATAATAGTAATAAAGTGGCAAGATAGACGCAACCAAAGAAGCAATAGGTAACAACAAAACGGTAGTAGAAGATAATGTGCAAGTAACAAATAAGAATACTACTTAAGGAGAAAATGGTAAGAGATAGCCCCATGTCTCTCCCACATAAAGGTGTTACAACACTCAACTACTTACTAACTTTTTAGCCTAATCTTTGACCTACAAATTTTCCTATTTAGGTTCATGTCCTTAGTAAGGCGGAGGTGTGCCATGTCCTACTAAATCACATCCCTCCAATTCTTCTTCAGCCTACCTCTACCACCTCTTACACTCACTAGTGCATACGTACACCTCCTCTTCATCCGCCCCAATCATCTAACCCTCGCTTCACTCATCTTTTCTTCCAAAGAGGCAGCTCCCACTTTACGTCGAATAACTTTGTTCTTAATAATATACTTCCTCTATTTCATTTTATGTGGCACTCTTTGACTTAGCATGATGTTTAGGGAAAAACGAAAACTTTTGAAACTTGTGGTCTAAAACAATCCTTAGATATTTGTGTGAATGTAAATCATTTTGTTAAGGATAAAAAAAAATTAAAGTTAAACTATTTTTAATTATAGTAAGATGACATTCTTTTTGGGACAGACTAAAAAAGAAAGGGTGTCACATAAAATAGGACGGAGGGAGTATCCTTTAGTATGCTCACACATGCATTTGAGCATCTTATCTACACTACCTTCATATTCTGAATATGTGCATTCTTGACCGGTTAGCACTTTGCTCCATATAGCAATGTAGGTCTAACCACTGTTCTATAGAACTTACTCTTAAACCTTAGTAACACATTCTTATCACACAAATGTGTGAAATCCTCATCAATCTCACTGTTACCTTGTAGTATGGACCCAAGATGCGTGAAAATTCTTCTCCTGAGTATAGCTTGTGTATCAATCTTCACTTTCACCTTCACCCCGTGCACTATGTTATCAAAATTGCACTCTAGGTACTCAGCATTAGCCATGCTCAACTTAAAATTTTTAGACTCTAAGGTATTTTTCCAAACTTCTAGCCTTTCATTAACTCCTCCATTGCCTCATTAATCAATATCATAGCATTTTTAAATAACATACAACATGGTTCATCTCTAAGGAAAGCAAGAACTAGCTAAGGGTTGAACGTTGTTACAACACAATCATAGCCAAAAAGTGTTCTGCGTCACCTCTTATTGTTCTAACTCGGGTCATGGCCCATTATACACGTCCAAATTCCCTAATGTAATCCACTTGATAGTTTGGTACACCTCTAAACTTCAAACATCTCCATAGAACCTCCTAGTGGACATTGTCATATGCTTTTTCTAGATCAATAAACATCATATATAAATCTCGTTTCTTATCCCTATACTGCTCTAACAATCTCCTAACAAGGTGAATGACTTTTATAGCTCAGCATCCTAGCATAAATCCGGATTAGTTCTCAGAGATGCACACCGCTTCTCATCCTCATACGACCACCCTTTCTCAAACTTTGGTAGCTTGGCTTAATAGCTTGATGCCCGATTTCAGATATCACCCTTGTTCTTGTACAATAGAATCAATATACTCCATCTTCATACTTCTGGCATTCACAACTCAATCAGACGCTTCAAACCAACTATGTTGCATTCTTCAAAAATTCCACTAGAATCTCATCTAGCCTAGGCGATCTTCCCCTATTTATTTTATGAATTGTCCTTCAACCTTTGCATATTTTATGCCCCTACAATATCCAAAATCTCTACGGCTCTCAGATTGCTCTAATTGTCCTAATGTGATATCCATGTCCCTCTCTTCATTCAAGAGCATATGAAAATAAGTTTGTCATCCCCATCTAAAGTATGCCTTTTCTACCAAAATTTCATCATTCTTATCCTTGATGCACTTCACTTGGTCCATATCATGGGCTCTTCCCTCTCACATCTTGCCGAGCCTATACAACTTCTTATTCTTGTCCTTTCACTTGAGCTTTTCATACAAATGCTCAAAGGCTATCATTTTAGTCGTCATAACCACTAATTTTGCTTCCTTCTTTCTTTTTCTTATACAAAGAAACAAACAACAAAAAGACACAGGAAAACCCAATAATCATATGTTATCATACAATTTCTATTGAGTATAATTTTCAGAAGCTTTTTCCTTGATTTCAAGGAATCTAATTGTAAAGAGAAAAGGAACCTACAGTATCGTCAGTGATGTGAAGAACTTGTCTGTTATGTCCAGAAGGGCAATAATAAGGTGGTTTTTGTTGCAAAATTATATGATTAAAAGAAATAAAGAAGATTTAAAAGAACAATAACAGAAAATTCCAGAGAGTTGAAATTCAAAGATATGATCTTTCAGGATAAAGTAATAAATAACAAAAGGTACTTATCAAAAAAGTTATAAATAAAAAAGCATAGAAACAAAACACTGAATAACATAGAGATTCAATGTGCTGAATAGTGAAGAAAGACATTATATCATGCCTCAGTTCGATTATCTTTCTCTATTAAATTTTTTTAATTGTGATTCTAGTTGCATGTCCTTTCTAGTTTCTTACTATGTCATATGAATCTATAGCACATGCAGTTGTTTTGTTGAAGCCAAGAAAAGGGGTTGTCTGAAATTTGTCAACTTGCAAATTGGCATCCTAACTTTAGCCAATAAGATAGTCCTTCTATGAATAACAAATATCTTTACAATAAAATTTGCAACTTATCGGAGCCAATGCACAGAAAAGAAAAGAGCTTCTTTTGTAAGGTAAAAGAAAGAAGAGCTAAATGAATAATATCTGATACTATCACCAGAATGCTATATGTCAGCAGCCCAGCACCCAACCCTTGTCTCGAACAAAGAAAAGTACAGTAATCAAATGCTCAGTGCAAATGGACGTCTTTTTATTGTTGTATTTAGTCATCACCCTTCCTAGACAAATAAATCACTGATAAAACTTAAGCATTGAAACGTTTCCAGTAGATCACCATGTAAAGCATTTTCTCATGGTTTCTGAAGAAATAAGAACTGAAAATTCATCAAACTATTCCCATCCTAGAAATAAGAAACTGTTCAGTTAATTGTATTTGGGGATTCAATGTTAGCGCATAGCTTATGCCGTGATTTTTCACCACACTTAAGTTCATCGCAACACCACTAGATTCAAATGTAACAAGAGTTATCATTTGCAGGTTTTAACAGAAATCATTGAGAACTTTGAAGATATTTAATGAACTGACCTCAAGAATAGCAATAACACAATGTCCACTTGTTGGACTATAAGCCATACGAACAACAGGGGAACCAATGTCTATCGAAGCAATCTTGCTTCCAGTAAATGCATCGAATTCTGCCCATTTAAAATATACTCAGCATCATCATACAGTGTATTAACAGAACATAAAGCATATGTGATTCTGTTTCAATTGAAATTCTATGCTTACAAAAAAGCTGTAAATAAGAAGGGTGTTACCAATTATAAAGCTCCCAATGGCGACAGCGAGAAGCGCCTGAGTGGGATGAAATGCGGCGGCGTGAGGCTGTAACGACTTCGAACTCCGACCAACATGCCGAAGATCTAAATGCTGTAGCGTCGCCCACTCCATTGATCCACCCTAATTCAACTAACCGTGACCAATTTCAACGAATAGGTCAAGATGAACGGTTGTTGATTGAGGTTTCAGATACAGATCATGAAAATGAACGGATCAAATCTGAGATCAGATCGTGAAAAGCTTTGATAAAGAAAATTATTCTTGATATTGATTAATTACAGAAAAAGGGCTGAAGAGCGGATGAAGAATCTGATCCGAGATACCTGCAGGATTGTAAGAACAAGAAGAAGAAAAATAGAAATTCCTGCTTACAAGGTTCACAGTTGCTGAGGGTTTATTGGCAAAAAGAAGAACTGATAGTAGTAATTTTCGTTTTTTCAAAATCTTTTGTATAATATTGATCTATTAATCTATTTAACAATGTAATTACCTGTTTGAGCATGCAAAATTTTCACCTTTTGTAGAAAAATTTTCCACTTTATTTCACAATCACCATTTTGATCATAAAAATTCTAAAATATAATTTGAAAAACACTAGAACGCTTTTTTTCTTTAGTTAAAATAATACATATCCCGTGTAATTCACAAGTGAGGATCAGGAGGAAGTTAAAATCTACACAGATTTTATTGCTAACTCATAGAGTTAGAGAGGTTATTTTCTGAGAATTTTCGTCTCAAGAATTCATAAGCATAATAAATTAGATATGAAAAAAGAAAAAAAATAGAAAAGGCGATTAATAAGAAAAAGCACATGATATTATGTAAATACGATAAAATTAACATACCAACATAGAAAAAATGACTACTCAAGATATCCAAACAATATAAATACGCTAAAAATAAACAAATATAGGACTAATAATGACAACATACAATGTGAAAACATCACTACTCCTACTAACCTACTATAACACAAAGTCAATTAATGATCTACCCCTATTAATCCATTAGCCCTCTACTCTAATATGCAACTTTCACTCTTTTCTATCTAAGATGATATCCTTGATGAGATAAAGTTTCGTCATATCTTGTCTGATCACCTCCCTCAATACTTCTTCGATTTACCTCTATCCCTCAACACATCCCCTAAATCCAACCTCTTACACCTCCCAACAGGAGCATCGATACTCCTTCTCTGCACATGTCCAAACCAACATAGTCTCGCTTTTTTTTTTTTTTTTACTTTCATTTTTGTAAATTTTTCTTTACCAAATTTACCTTAAATTTTTTGTTTTTATAAAATAACTTTATTTAAATTATGTGATTGATCTCCTTCAGCTCCTATTTCAATTTAAAAGATTTTAAATAAATATTTTCATGGCCAAATGCCCACAAAATTTGACCCCAAAAGATGGTATTTATAAATTTCATCTATTTACATCAATGCTGTGAATGATTCAAAATTGAAACAAAATTATTTAATCATTTTAATTTGCACTAGCGCAAGCATTAAATTAAAGTAGAAAACTTTCAGATGTAAATTTGTTTTGTTAGGTTGTTTGAACTGTAATAATAAGAAGTACGGCGTTAATTTAAAATGATTGATTATATAAATTTTTATTATTAATATAATTCTATTTAGATAGTGTTTGTCTAAATGTCCAGTAAAATATAATTAGAAATAATATTTTAATTTAAATTTTAAGAAATAAAATGATAAAAATAATACAAGATCGATTTTAAAGAGCCTATTTTTGTAATATTTTTATAAATATAAAGCTATTAATAAAAAAAAGAAGGTCACATAAATTAAAAAAATTTGAAACTTTTAGGCACCTAAGTGGCAAAAACATAAAATTTCAATTACATCTTTCAGAATCGACTTCTACTCTTTTTGGTATAAGTTTATGATTTCAAGTCATATGAAAAATGTAAAGTAGTTGAAATTTAAATTAGAATTATACTTTATAATTTAAGTTTTTTATCCTATATACACATAAAAATATAAATTTTTATTCTAAATTCAATAGATTGCACTTGCTAACAAATTAAAAGAGTATTCTTTTTTAATTTGTCATTTTAAGTTATTCAAATTTATTGCTATGTATTGATATATTTGGCTCATAGTTTAATCATGTTTGACGTTGTAATAGTATCAACTATCATATTTAGCTTGTAACTTATACCCGTGAGAGAAAAGAACTTTTTAAATTCTCATGAAACAAATTAAAAATTTTCTAACATCGCAATTAGTATGTTTTAGTATTCAGAATTATTTTGGATTGAGAAGAATTTGCACTTGGTAATCAGTCTTTATTTTACTATTTAAGTAATATTATTAATTTTTTCTAAAATATATATAACTTGTAATTAGCACTGACAAATTTAAATAAAAATATGATTGCTCCTATTTTATCTTCTTGATATACCAATTTTCACCAATGATTGTCGAGTAATAATTTTTCTTATATTGTTGATGTCGTGAATACAAAAATTCATCAAAATTAATTTATTAAAATAGAAAATACCATACAAACAAAAACTAATAAATCAATTTCTGTTATATTTTCATCTGCTAAACTTAATAAAAAAATGATTGCTTGCAAAAGCACTTTATAGCAGTAATTATTATAAATAACATCTAGAAGATTATAACAACAAAGTATACTTGGACACGTCTAAAAAATATATATATTCCAAAATGCAATGAAAAACAATTAACATATAGATTTAAAAGAGATTTTTTCAAACTTAAAACCCATATATGTTTGAGTTGGCAACTTCAACTCCTAATTTTCAACTCCAATCGCATATATAAATGTGTCTTTATTGTTGGTATATATATGTATATCAGGGTAGGAATAATTGGTATATATATATATGTATACTTTATTATTATATGTAAAACTACAATTATATTGATAATGAAATGATCCCTTTAACGAAAAAAAAAAAGATTGTAAATCTTAAGATGATCTTCTCTATTAAAATAACAAAAAAGAATTTGAAATTTAATTTTAGAAAATATATTTTAAAAATTTGCTTTTGGATATCTACAAATTATGAGCAAATTTCACAAATAGCTACCATAAATTATTTTAATTATGTTCCTTAGCTACTGTTTATCTAATCACGCTTCATGTCTATAGTTTCATTTACTATTAGTAGTTTCGTTTGTATATTTTGTTTGTCAATATATAAACATGCTAAGTATATACAAATATTGTATATATAGTTACAAATTTTTCATAACCTAGACAAATCAAATGTATCAACAAATTATATACAAATAGCTAACAGTTATGATTTTTTCATAACTTAACAAATCAAATGTATCAACAAATTGTATACAAATAACTAAGGTACGCATATACAAATTCTAAGTTTGTATAATTAGGAGTCGAATTATACAAATTCTAGCAAAATTTATCAAACTATGGACGTGTTTAGCAATTAACCAAAACTATACCTAAAGTACATAATAACTATTAAATGTTTACCATTTCGCATAATTATTCCATATGAAAGTATGGTTTCTTACGGGTAATTTATCTGGAAAAGTTAAAGGAATATTTACACTTTGATCCTTAAATTATTAAAAAATTTTAGTTTTGGTCACTATAATATTTTACAAAGCATATTTACAAGTTTTTTGGATGTGTGTTTCATCTCGTAAATTAAAATCATAAGATGAAAGCAACATTTGGATATAAGATTTCAAATCACGCGACAAAATCTCAAGTTCTCCAAAATCTTGATTCGAAAATTTCATATCATGATTTTATATTTTTCAAATACAAAAGTTGACCCAAGGATTTATATTTTTTAAGAAAAAGAATCACCATTTTATAACTAATCAACAATATCAAACAAGGATTTATATTTTGTAAGAAAAAGAATCACCATTTTATAACTAATCAACAATATCAAACAAGGATTTATATTTTTTAAGAAAAAGAATCACCATTTTATAACTAATCAACAATATCAAACAAGAATTTATATTTTGTAAGAAAAAGAATCACCATTTTATAACTAATCAACAATATCAAAGAATAGATGAAATATTCACAGAATTATCAATGATATTGACTATGTTCAATTTTACAGAATTTAATATATTATAACTTATATTCAACTTTACGTTTTTATTGAACTAAAATTCTATTAATAAATGTTGTATTTTGTAGAATAATTTTACGACAGTGTATTATACTTTTATTATGAACTTTTACTTATTTTTTTAATAATTTTCAGAACATTTTTTTTAAATATTTATGAGGAAAAAAATATAACTTAAAAATTCAAATTGCATATCCAAACAAAATTTCAATTTCATCTCCTATGATTTTCATGTCATAATTTCATCACATGGCCAAACGAGTAATGTATAGTCTTCCAGAAACTATTTTTAAACATACCAAAAACAGCATCTTCTAACAAAAAAAATGTGTGGGTGTGATGGGGGATTAATTGAAAATCGTCAATGCCGCGTTATAAAAGTTAATTAGAGCAAGGAAAATTTTGAATTAGACAACAAGATAGAATTCACATCTACAGACCACAGGCAAAGGCGGAGGCCTGCGAAATTGAGCAATGAGGCGCTTTCTAGGAAGCTTCATTTTCCTCCAATGCTGAAAAGTAGAACGGATAAGATTTAACAAGCATGTCACTAGCTCAAAAATTTAACATAATCATGAACCATTAATCAATAATTAAATATATATTAATTGTTTCTTGGTCTAATTTTAACGTTTGAAATTTGTAACTTTGAAAGAGATATGTTGATGATGGCCATTATACTTTTAGCCATATTGTCGTGGTGTGTTTGTAGGACTAGAATATTAATCCAAAATGACACTATTTCTGTAACATCTCCAGATCCGACGTCAGTGAGTTTAGAGTAGTAGAAAGTGACAAGAAGTTTCCGTGTTTTCCCTCTATTTAAAGAATTCCCTCTCAATCACTTGCCATCATATTTTTTTCTATCTGATTCGGTTTATAGTACTGAGCACAAAAAAGTTCTTTCCTATTTTATCCTAAATTCCAAAAAGTTAGTGTACTTTTACATACGGTGATAGTACTGAGCAGATCAAAGGGGGGATAAGAATAGTAATGCTAGGATGATGGAGCTGGATCGTGAAGATAATGGATCAGAAATTCATGACATTGAAGCTCAGGAGAGTTCGCCGATGTTAAGGAATGGTGAATTGGGTAACTGTAATTTGATGCGGAGGTCCGCCCTCATTTTTCTATCTACTCACAAGTTCATTGAAGCTGGAGCAAGAACAGCATCTCTTTCTCGAGTGTCGTCTTCGTTGTCATCCTCTAACACAACCATTTACACTTCTCTTCCTAGCTTTAATATCAAACATGGAGTACGTATATAAACAGAAAAAACACATGAATATATATAGAGAGATTTAGTTATATTGATGATACTAATTATATGTTTTTTTTTGTCTAATTAGGACTCAGACGCTGGTGGAGAACAAATCCAGCTGGTTGAAATTGTGGCAGCTTCACCTGATGTTAGCAGTGTACAATCAAACAATGAACACATCGAGATTGATCTTCAGCCTCAGGATCAGAGCATTCATATTGTGAAGGAGAAGAACTTAGATTCACTTCACAATTTTGAAGGAGTCAAGGGGAGTATTCATGATGTTGACAAAGGAATTCAAGTTGGAGACATTTCAGGCTGTCGTAAGGCGATAGATTTGTCTTGTCACAAGCTGAAGATCATCACAGGGTATAGCCAATTCATGATTCGACAATTAGTGTGCAAGGAACCAACTATTTTACTCCTTGTGATTGCTGCAATATTGTCGTTTCTCTTTGGAATCAAAGAAGAAGGGGTGCAGAATGGTTGGTTTGAAGGGGCTCTTTTGGTTGCGATTATATTTGTGACAGTTTTGTTTAAGTTAATACGAAATTGGTATGAGAAACGCCTTTGGAGGAAACAAAACAATCACAACGCAAGGAAGAAGTACCAGCAGTTGATTTCTGAAATGGACTCCAGTTTTTTTGCCTACTTTGACAAATTGAACAACTGCATAGATATTATTGGGTTGGTGATAGGAATTTTGATTATTGTGGTGGTGTTCCTTCGCTTTAAATTGGGCTGTAAAGATGATGAGAATGGATACAGATTGGAAACCAAGAAAGAACCATCTGAAATTGCATGGATAATAAATGGCATGAAGAAGGTTTTAACAGAATCGGAGGGAACAGCAGGAGTCTGGGTACGTTTACTTGGTGTCACACTGGTGGGGATGACCGAAGGAGTACCATTTCTTATTTCAGTTGCAATGGCATATTGGTATCCGAATTTTGATGTTAAGATGGAGTCAGTTAGCACCCTCTGTATAGAAAATGCTAGCTGGCTGAAAGAGCAAAAACTGGAAGTCAGTCAGTTTTTCCTTGACAAAAAAGATGTTACCAAGATACCACCAGATGTCTGCAGTGTTCTCTCTGCTGGAATCGGTGTGTCCACCTTGACTTCTCAACCAACCAACCAAAGAATAGAAGAACCAATACTCTGTTGGGCAGAGAAGAGCATAGGTATGCAGAGAGACACCTTGGATCAGCAATTCATCATAGTGAAGGACAATGACAGTGAGATGAATCCTTTTGAAAAACCTTGTGGAGTTGTCATAGAGAAAAATGGAGATAATGGCAAAGAGTACTATTCACATTTTAAGGGGCCCACTGATTCAATATTGTCGATGTGTTCTAGTTACTATAACTTGAAGGGGGAAGTGCAGGATTTGGATGACAAGACAAAGAGTGACTTTGCTCAAGTTAACAACAACAACGTGAACGTAGTTGCATTTGCCTGCAAACGTACTCAGGTTGTTGAACTTGATGAAAATGGCCTAACATTCATTGGTATGTTTGTCTTAGAAGATACTTTCAATCTAGACAACCTGAGGCAGGGAATTACGATTCTGAGAGAAGGCGGAGTGAAGATGATATTTGTCTCCGAAGAAGATGTTGAAGTGCTTCGTACTATTGGTGATGAAACCGGATTGCTGAACTCACATGATGCACTAGTGGTTAGGGGCGAAGATGCTATGAAGGAGAATGTTGAGAAAATTTGCATTACAGGAAATTCCTCTCCTGCACAAAAGCGTCATTTAATAGAGCAGTTGAAGAAAAGAGGAGAAGTGGTGGCTGTGGTAGGAGAACAAGCATCTGAAAGTAATGTGGTTCTTGAAGCAGCTCATTTTGGCCTGCCTGTGGTGACTAACTGGCCTGAAACTATAACTTATGTGATTAACAGCATTAAGGGAGGAAGAATTGTTTGCGAGAATCTGAGGCAATTCATCCAAGTTGAGGTAATCTTGGCAATCACTAGCTTATCAATAAACTTCATACTGATTATATCAGTCGGAGATGCCCCGTTAACAATCATTCAGTTGGTATGGGTTAACCTTCTTGTTACATTTATTGGAGGGCCAGCTTTGCTAATTACTCAACAGGCTGCAAGACAACTGAGGGATGAGCTTTCTATCAGACCAAGAAAACCGCCAATTACCAAGGTTATGTGGAGAAACATAATTGTTCAAGCTTCTTATCAAATTGGTATTTTTGTATTCCTTCAATACAGAGGAAGTGCTATACTGGGCATCAGTTCAAAAGTTAACAGATCTACAGTCTTTAATGGGTTCGCTTTGTGCCAGCTTTTTAACATATTCAGTGCAAGAGATTTGGAGCAGAAGAATTTTTTCAAAGGTCTTGATCAAAATTACTTATTTTGGGCATTGTCTGGGATCTATCTTGTGTTGCAGTTCGGATTCATTGAAGTGGAGGCTTTCTTTGTCTTTAGTAACACGGCACGATTGAATTGGAAGCAATGGGCTGAATCTATTTTAATTGGAGCTGCAACATGGTTGCTTGATGCGATAGTAAAATGGGCATCACCATACATACAGATTGACAAATATTGTGACTTTGGAATTCTTCACCTAGCTCGAAAGTGGTTACAGTATTGTTTTATCAGATTCAATTGCTGTTACAATGGACCAAGAAGTACACCAAATCCAACTCTTGCCTCCTTGGATTCTCCAAGATCCACTAGTGGGAAGGTACTATACAAATTTCTATACTGCCTAGTTACAGTAAAGTTACAAACTAAAGTACAACAACAACATACCCAGTGAAATCCCACAAGTGGGGTCTGGGAAAGTTACAAACTAAAGTCTTTCCTAAAATTTTGGATTCAAGTTATAGTTACAAATTTCTTTTGCAGGGCTGGATAACAAATATCACACGTCGTGTGCATAGAGCTAATACTTCGATGGATTAATAGTATGTTGCAGCAACTTCACTTTTTAGTACATATTTTCCACTGTTTCCAACGGGGGCTTAGATTCACTTGGAGCAATAGTGAAGTTGTATTCATGTGACCTATATGTTACAGGTTCGAGCCGTGGAATCAGTCACTGATAATTGCATCAGGTTAGATTGACTACATCACACTCTTTAGGAGTGGCAGCCCTTCCCGTACTCTGCGTCAATACGGTATGAATACTTCACTAGGCTACCTCTTTTCGGCTTTAGGTGCTAGTTAATTTATGTTAGTTCTTCCATCAAGTTTTTTGGTTTCTCGTATGCATTGTAAATGGGGAAAAAAGTGAAAAAAAAAGAGTATGTTGTTGTTCTTATTCTCTTCTTTTTCACTTTTAACAAATTACAACAATGTTACCTGATTAAGTGGTACTAATATATACAGAAAGCAAGAATCTTATGCATTTCAAAGGGAAATTTGCTTAAAATCATAAAAGAAGCTAGTTAGTACACATTCTACTAATTGGCTCATAGATAAATATCATATATATGCGCAAAAATATAGCTTAATTACCTCGATCTAGTTTTTCTCAAACTTGGTCCAATGGATTCGAAGAGCTCTTGTTGACGAGAAATTGACAAGCCAACAACGTGACTAGAGGAGACTTTCTTCAGTAAAGTCAACTTGCTAGTAGTCGTTGTTTATTTATTATATATAATATGGTCCTCACAATTATTCCACCATGGATTTTATAAGTGTTTTTTTTTTCCAATTTTGGACACATTTGTCTTTTATCATGCTTCAATAAATATTCATAAAGTAGGTAACTTAGAAAATGTTAGTTACCATAAAATTTGTTATTTTATCTATTTCAATTTATGTTACAAACTTTCTTTAGTTTGTCCACTAAATAGTTTAATTTTTTATTTTATTCTTCATGAGATAATTTATAACCACATAAATATATGTAATTAGCTTTAGACAACAAGTTTCAAAAGACATTTGAATAATATTTTTAGTTGAAGATGAAAATAAGCAAAAATCCTGTGATTAAAACAAATAATTTGGAGGTGAGATGCTGTAGTTAATCAAGCATGAACTCAAATTGTGAAAACGATTTGTGGAAATTGAAGATCTGAAACTTTCTTTACTTAAATTACACATTCAAAATCACTATGTCAACTTAAAATAATATTTCACTTGAAATTAAAATTCTAAATATAATTTTCCACAGCCAAAAAGGGTTTAATTATTATGTTAATGTAGGAGATCAGAAAATAGAGTTCAATTAGAGCACCCACTGTTACCTATATTGTGATTCAAATGAATGAATCACTTCAATATATACATCTAAGGACAAAATACTATACTATCTCATGAATGTCTTGTCTTGCTGAAATAAACATTAAAAAAAGAAGTCAAATTGTAGAGACATTTTAGCCCATTTTTACTCAGAGAAAATTACAACCAATATCTTAGGACCGTCTAATTTACAAAAAATATACACGATCTATATAGAGTCTATTTTATACTTATATACGTATTAAGTTATACATATGATACACATACATATACACACCATATACAATTTTATGTATATGTAGTGTATACTTTGATCTTATTTAGTAAACTGGATAGACGAAAGATATATATTGATAACTATCCCATTCAATAGTCCTTCTTACTTATACAGTCGACCAAAAGAAAAAAACAACAAAATGGCCGCATATAGATGTAATTTATCAATAATTTATAAAGAGTATATAACTATGTATATATGACACAAACACTCACGCATATCCACATACAATATTTTTACAATATTTACATATACATATGATGTAGAACTATGTATCAGAGATGTATATGGATATTTACATATACATGTTTTTTTAAAAAAATTAATTTCAACCCACTCAAATCTCCTTGAACAAAGTAAAATTTTAGATATGAGTTTTTCTCGTTGTTTCAAGTCTTTTTGACGTAGTATTCATTCATAACAATTTTTATTTGAGACTTGTTAAATTTTTAAATTGTGTTTTTAAAAAACTCTTACGGATAAGCCTTTCAATTCTGACCAAGTATCACATATAATCCAGTAAGAAATTTGTAGAAAAGTAGGCTTTTCTTATATGAATTACGCCTTATGACTTGTTTTATTTGTTTTTGTTTTTTTCCTAATAAAAAACTCTCTTAAAATAAAGAAACATATCACACACAAAACATTATTGCTCATCAAATATAGAAAGTTCTGTTTTATATATGTCCAAATGAACATCAATATATATTACTGTGGGATAACTATGGCTCTAAACCCTAGATCCTAAAAATCCTCGACCCTCGACCCTCAACCCTATATATATAAAATTAGCTAAAGATAATTATCCTAATACGTCATACATGATTATAATTATCCTATTATTGGCCAATCAACTCAGTTTTAATCCACCTTAGAGAATTTTTACTATTTGTCATTAGTGAGGACGATGCTGTCTTACTGCGTCGGCAAAGTTAGAAATGAAAGGCGTGCACCTTTCTTTAATTTATTTGGATATAAGTGGTGGCCTATCCCTTTCGATCTAGGGAGTTGAGTTCTTGTTTCTTAGCCTTTTATGTAAGTGCTTATAACTTGTGATAATTTCTGACATTTGTGGCCCAATCAACTATTCCCTTGGGTCAGAACTCAGAAAGTTTTGCTACTTTGACTTCAGGATGATAAGATCTACAGTAATTTGTCAAATTATATATTTACGAGTATTCCCATGGTATGTTGTCTTCACGTTGGATGGCTGGCCGTATTTTTTCCTACACAGCCAAAAGTTGTGCCCAAGTTCAGTACGTCTCTTTCTTTCAAGTTAAGTGATAAGAGATTCTCTTGCTTTGGACATACCATCACATTAATTAGTGTGGTAATACAACTTCTCAACAAAGATATAACCGGGAATTTTCAAGTATATAATTGACTAATAAGAAAATGATATTAAAAATTTTAGAATAACTAGTAAAGTTGTTGTCGTAGGACTCCACTCTCATTGAGTTCGGGCCCCAATTAATAATGAAGACTCAACCATTTGGTTTTATATAGATAAAAAAATAAATGTACGAAGCAATCATGGTCTATACTAAATTCTTTTTCTTCGATAGATGAATGGAAAAAGGAGTGCTTGTGTGGTTTTAGTAATTACAAGAATTTTCTTCTTCGAAAAAAGATTCTCTCCTTCAACATCATGATTGGATCGATCAGGTCAGATCATGAGTGAATAGGAAAAAAAATCAAATATAAAGTTTATTGTACATAAAGCAAATTAAAATACAGGAGGTGTGAGTTCACTATAGTTTATATGTTAGAGATTGACTATCGGATGTATCCGAAGTTCGACAAAAAAATATCTATAAACTTAAATCTTGGATTGGCCAATAATTTTCACAACCGATCGACTATATATGTAACAGTTGTTTTGTTATGTCTTATGTGCTAACCTTTTCCTTTATTCATTCTCCTTTGTACACGTAGTTGAATACTTTGGTTGGTTGAGCTCCTTCTACGTTGTAACTCTATTGTCTAATCAAAAAAGCATATGTCGGAGGAAACTTGGAATTTAGCTAAAGGATTTGAACCTTTTGGCCTATCAAGGAACTGGATTTTAGTCAATGACAACGTGGATTACATAAGCAGCAGGCAATTATGACATGGACATCAGCATGAAAAGTGAACACTTCGTGCTTTTCTTTATTCTCCCTCCCATATTTATATTAAAATTAAAATTCAATAGAAAATCTCACGTTTTAACTAAAAATAGAGATTTCATACCCAATCAACTTCGAATTCAAAATCTCCAGTAACTTTTTAGCTGATAATTATTCATCCGATTCACACCTAGTTTCGTGACTTTTGTACGTTACAACAAGAATGAGATCTCATTATTTTGTAAGAGAACAAATTATACAGTGTGAAACATTCTTTTATACTATCATTCTTCTTTTGAATAAAAAGTTGATTGAATCCAACAATAAAGTTTTTAGAACTAAGTGACATGGGCCGAGAGTCTGGCGCACAGAACTGTGTTCGTGCGGCGCCTGGAGGTGTCCCATACCACCCCAGGCCAGCCTAACCTTCTATCTCGCGGCGTCATGAGGCATCCCATACTACCTCAGAGCCGCCTGACCTTGTAGCGTATTGACTGATTTCGCCCTGCCATGGGCTCATCAGGGAAGCGGCAATAGCTCCCGACCAGTTGTGCCCTTCGTATGATCAACTCCCTTCATAGTTATGTCCTTGACAAGCGACAAACTCCCCAAACTTAATCTGGTTGGCATGCCTAACTTGGCCAAGCTAATGCAACTAGGTCAGAACGCCTTATTGCTAATGTTCTTCCCCTCTCCATGGCAGCTTAAAACAAGCCAGTACGTAAGCTTTCAATGGCCCTTCACGGTTACGAACGCTAGGGCCGTAACGTAAGCCTGTATTAGCATAGTAGTAATTAAGAGTTGCCTCCTTGCTTGTTTGTCCAAAAATGAAGTTATTTAATTGGTACTATAAGATGTTTTAATGTTTTTTATTCCTAACCAATTATTTGGTGGGCTGCATGATGCAAGTGGTACATAGGGGGGTGGGGTTCAGCTGAATGATAAGTGGGACAGGTTTCTCTCTGTCATAGTTACTTGGTACTGCATCTGTTCTTTGGTCCTTACTATGGCAAGTGGTACTGCCTGGGTTCATATCCATACTCAGCATTCATATTTAACCTTCTTTCCAGATCTTATCTAGTCAAACTATTTTTTTTTAAAATAATCAATACAATCTCAAATTAGTTCAAATCGACTGTGTATATATTATTGCTAGAATCATCAAATTCGTCAAATATCCATGGATTTGGCAGTAAAGTTATCATTCAACAGCTCCTTTTATAGAAATCCATCAAAGTTGAGATCGAATGTCACATGGAAAAATGTTTAAAGAGGCTTACTTTCAAAAAGCAAGCAATAAAAAAAAAATTACCGGGTAATGAGAAATTGCTTCAATTTATACATAATTTTCATTATTTTAATGCGACAAAATACTTCATAGTTTTTCTACTATAATTAGAGTCTGTTTAGATTGATTTTTGGTATAACTTATAAGTTAAAAGTTATAAGTTAGAAATATATTTATCATTTTGACTTTAAGATATGTGCTTATAAGCATTATTTTTATTTCATTCAAGCACTATAAAACTACTTAAAATCATTTAAAATAAGCTAATCTAACAAGCTCTTACTAAAATTCTGCCTTTAACATGATAAGAAATAATGTCATGACTTTGATCTTATAAAGAATAAGATTTGTACACTTACATGAATTTAAACTTTACTTTTTATTTCAGACGAATAATCTTAGATTTTATAATATTACCACATAGAATGAAAAAAGATAACTACAAAAAATAATTCGACTATAGCCTTTTTCATCATATATTTAAAGCTCCTAATAGATGGTTCAAAATAATTGTTATTTTTAAAATAAACATATGGTTGAGTATGTTCTTCAATTTTGCACATTAGTAAAATTTTTCTTAAAAAAGCATAAAAGACGTACCTCAAAATCACATACACATACTTCCTTAGATTAACTCACATCAAATAATAAATTAATAATATACCCCTTCATCACATAAATACTCTATCATTTTTGCCCTTAATAAAATAATTTTCAATTGCTACAAATATTCATAAATGATTTTAGATCACAAACTTAAAAAATCTTTATTCTTTTTTTAAACATCATGATAAATCAATCAATATTTCGTAAAATGAGACGGAGGAAGAAATAGTTAAAAGCACAAAATTTCTTACGAGGTGCATAGATAAAAAATGAAAAAGTGAATTGAACTGAGGTAGTAGTTGACAGCAGCACAATCATTGGGACGGAAGTGAGAGTGTCCTAGTCCATACTTACTATGCATACACATATTACCTAATTTGGAAAAGGAAGTTCGTCCAATTAAACGATACATTGCCTATTCCATAGGAGGCAGAAAATTGAGAAAGCGACGCACTATAGCTATACACAGAGAGTGGGGAAGGTTGAATTCCTTCAACAGAAAGAAACTTTTTCGGCTGAATCATTTGAAGATGCGGAGCATGACGAGTTCCACCTCATCCAGAGGCATAGCTGCCATTGTGGGCGTTGGGCCTAATCTTGGACGCTCCATCGCTCGCAAGTTCGCTCACGAAGGCTATACAGTTGCTATACTCGCCCGAGACTTGGGTAATTTCGACTTTCCATATAACTTCATTTTGCAGATTATAGTTACGGAACAGTACGGTGTCTCAGTACTTTCTTGCGGAGTGGTTTAGTACACTATACCTTGTTAGTACTCTTTTCATAGCAGTAGCTAGTGTCAGCAATGTTTTCGTATTTTTCTATTATTATCTGTTGCTTCTTCTACTTTAGTTATTTTATGAAATACTATGTGATAGAGAAAACTTGTATATGGTTCTTTCAAATTTTCTTAATTGCTCACTTGAGCTGCACTAACATGAGGTTTATAACTTATACATAGACATGCAACTGGAGTTTTATATCTACATATATATATTTACAGATAGATTATCTCGATTTGCTGATGAGATAGCGAGAGAAGAGAAGGCGCAGGTCTTTGCTATTCGAATCGATTGCTCCGATTTACGAAGCGTAAGAGAGGCATTTGAGGGAGTTCTATCACTGGGTTTTGTGGAAGTCTTGGTTTACAATGCATATCAGCCAGTATCTTGGAATCCCACTAATTTTACCAACATTAGAGTCCAACAATTTGATAAATCTATTGCCGTATCATCCGTCGGTGCCTTCCAATGCGCTCAACAGGTCCCTAAATCTTACATACGTTCACCGCCCTACATTTTAAGTTTAACATTTGACGGTTCTTTAGTTTTAATTTTTTATTTGACATGTTTTTGTTGATACACAAAGTCTAACATTGATGGTTAATGGGATGTGTGGTCTTTTTATAAGGTTTAGGCAATCCACCTCCTTTTGAGCTAGCTTTTGGGGGCGTGAGTTAGGCCACCTTCTTCAATATGTCTTAGAAAGGAGAATTGCCTAAACCTTATAAGAAGACTCCACATCCCATTAACCACCAATGTGGGACTCTGTGTCTCAACAGTTTTAAATCACAAAATTCAAAAGTATAGATAACTTTCTTAAACTCTATATCTAATCTCAAATCAATAGTAGGATGTGTGAATTGAAAGTTTGTTGTATTTCAGGTACTACCAGGAATGGTGGAAAGAGGAAGAGGAACGGTTCTCTTCAGTGGTTGCTCAGCTTCTCTTAATGGCATTGCCGGTTACTCTGAATTATGTAAATTATTATTAACTACTAGTTCTTATTTTCTTCTTTTTTGCGATTTTGATAATACTAATATTAATGAGTACATCAATTTTTCTTTAAAATGAACTGCATCAGGCTGTGGGAAGTTTGCAATGAGAGGTTTATCCCAATGTCTGGCAAGAGAATTCCAGCCACTGGGAATACACGTGGCACATGTCATCATCCACGGCATCGTCGGGGCACCTCGGTACTACTCCACTTGTCCACTCATATATTCCCTTCTCATCCATTTTGGGAAAAAAAACTTTTCTGCTTACTAAAACTCCCTGCTTTTACTTTTAAAATATGCTTTTTTATCCAAGAAGATGCAGGAATCTTTGTTATATTTGCTTGCCTGGGCAACAATGACAAGTGATGATTCTGGATTGTCTTTTTCCATGAGAGGGAACTCATAAATATTACTTATCAATCTAATCTTGTAGCAACAGAATATACTCATAAATGGTGAACAGAAAGATGTCAGCCTTAATAAAGACCGTGGACCAGAAAGATCTAGTGAAATTCTTTAGCAATAATTAGTAGAATGCTGATCCTACCTACTAAAAGGCTTTTGATGCCCCAAAAAAGCAATTTTACTTATTATGCCCTATTGGGCCATGGATATTAATGGAACAATTCAAATTGCCATTTGCCTGCCCTGTAGATAAGACTAGGTAAATGTGGAGTTGGACATAGATGGCTAGACGGTTAGAATCAAACAAGTATTAGTAGCTCAAAAATTTAGTTATAAGAAAAGGTATGAGTTATTGAATGTAGAATTAATTATCAATGGTTAAATTATTCAATTCACATTTCATTCTTTATAAAATACTATAGAGATTCCCTAGTAATTTATATATGTACTCCTTAGTTATGTGAGATTCTAAATTACAAACTAAATACATAAATAAATTATTAAACTTACTATTGTAAATCATATATAGAAATTAAACATGGATGAATTAAATTTCTTTTTTTTTCTTGCTATCAAACGATTAGTGGATTCAAAATGAGTGTAATATGTATATAATTTAATTTTTTTGCCTATGTATGCATCCTTTGAGCCGGAAGCATGATAAATGGATCAACCTTATAGTTGCGTTCTTCCGATGAAAAAATTATCTGATCGTCAGCTTGAATATATTTTATCATTTTATTTTCAATTGTAATTTAGTGCAATTGTGTTGTGTACTCTCTTTGTCTCATTTTATGTGGTATCATTTTTTTTTTAGTCTGTCCAAAAAAGAATGTCATCTTACTCTAATTAGAAATAATTTATCTTTAAAATACTCTTTTTACCCTTTAATGGAATGATTCTCAACTACACAAATATCTAAAAATGATTTTAGATCACAAATTTTAAAAGTCTTCTTTTTTTTCTTAAATATCGTGTCAAGTCAAACGGTGCTACGTAAAATAGGACGGAGAAAGTATTACAACAATACTCTATAATGTAATTAGCATATTTGCAGATTAGCTTAGAGTGGTAAGTTGTGTATGCAGGGTGGCAATGTCGTCATCGAGTTCAGAACAAGGCGAAGGAGGGAATGGTTTGATGGACCCGGACGCGCTGGCACAGACCTACTGGTACTTGCACATTCAAGATAGATCTGCTTGGACCCAAGAGATTGATCTTCATCCCTCCAACCAAACATATATGTACTAGAAATAGCCTGCTAGGAAGTTGAGACCTTTTCAATTTAGCGTGGTATTGTGTGATTGATTGGGATACTACTACATATATGTACATTTGATTTGGTTTGTAATTGTAACAAGTGAACTGGAAGGAATTAATGTGGATTGGTGAATAAGATTTTAAGGAATTCTGTGACACATTAAAATCACGGAGTATAAATCAGGCAGGGACAGCTGTCAGTGGTCAGAAGTGGCATTCGTGTTCGAATTTAGAACACAAATCACTGACTTCTTTACGACGTACACTGACATATATATGTGGACCAAAGAAAAACATTAGTCGTCATCCATTTGGCCCGTACGTTCATAGATGACGCAAAGATTACTTTTATCGTTACCCGTCTAATCTCAAAAGGCAACGATGCCAACACCAAACCCATCCCTAACCTTTCGTTTTTTTATTCGATTGTAATTTTGAGATTAAAATTTAAAAATTTAAAATTTTAAAAAAATAAAATTTGATCATTAAATTTTATGGTGAAATTTAGTTTCACGAGCTGTTTCAGAGCAGAAACGTTGCATATCATGCTAACAGATATATCTAATTTACAGTTTATTTGTATAATACTTGCATGTAAATTGTTATTTGATTGGGCAAAAACTTCAAGAAATACATTTCAAATAGGTAGATCAAAACAAGATGTGCGATTATAAATTATCTCAACAATGATAAATGCAAAGTTTATATAGTAAACAATTTGACTAGCTTAGGAAAATCTTGAATTTCTACTATATCAACGTTCTAGATCAAAAGGAGATTCCACTTAATTTTTGATATAGAAATGTGTCTTTGAATTGAGAGATGGACGGAGAAGTATTCAATCAAGTTTTACTACATAAAAAGAAGAATTTGACGATTTATTTGAAATTTAATACTAGCAAATTAGTCTTCGTTTATAGTGTAAAATAATCAGTCAACCGTAAATTGAACGGGAATATAATTTTCACCTCTAAGCAAGTAAGACGAGCTCAGCTAAAAGATAAAATAGGAATGGAGGAACAGGATTCAACAGTGAACTCTGAAGTTGCCGCACTCCTCTTGAATACAGAAGGAAGAATAATAACTAGAAGAGAGACCAGAACTTTAATATACCAATTAAAGACAAAACACTTCTGCAAATTGCTGTACAGGTACTTGAAATTCAACGTTTACTACAAGGCAATGTTCCAAATGTCAGTTTTAGACCCCTAGCTGCTGCTATATGCAGAGCACAAGCCAAGGCAAGAGAGACAAAAAACTAAAAGTTCCATCTACGTTCATAGTTTACAAATGGGATCGAGCCAGATGATCTATGAGTACCCACCATGCCAGGGGAAAGCGGAATATACCTAGATTGAGCTACATACCTAGTGTATGAAGAATTTGGATAATTTCCGTGACCATGTTGTTGGTGTCCTGGAGCAGGCAAAGTATGAGAGGGGTAAGAGCTTAAATGTGATCTTGGTGCCGAACCCCAGTTAGATGAATGCGAATATGGCACTCTTTGGCTGTAAGAATCTGATTCAACATGACGGAAATTATTCGCTGAAGGATAATTGAACTGCAACGAGGCCTCCCTAATGGCAGGCACAAAGTTTGGAGTCCTCATAGGAGATATACTGTTTCTGGACTTTGCCAAATTCAATCTTCCTGGTGGATGAGACTTTCGCTGGAAGTGTTCTGTTCTTTTGCTTCCTGTCATTGCTTTCCCACGTTCATCAACAGAATAATTATGTTTCACATTGCTTGTCCGCATCATTTCATTTGGCCTCCTATGATGATCGAGTTTCTGGCGCTTGTTACCTACATGTACCAAAAATTACATAAGAGTAAAAATAAAGTTTTAGTGCGTATCGAGTGAAAACTGGTGATGCATCAATTTAATTTTCATATAAGGCACCTTGGTTTTTAGAGGATGCTTTTGTCGGCTTTATTGATTTTGATTTTCTTTTAGCTCTAATCAATCTTGCTGCTTCTCCACGTTTGTGCTTCTCTGCAAGAACTACTAGTCTTTCCTCTTCATACTTCCATCTCTGATAAACCAGCAGCAAATATAGTTAAAATGATGGAATATCTGACAACTACAGGTACTCCAGAATAGCTGCAGTTCACCTGTCTAAAAGTCTTCAATTTATAAAGGTTTCGTCCCTTCACGAGCAATGGAAAAAGTGGAGGTAATTGCTTAACCCCTTGGCTCCATAACACCTCAACCTTTTAATTACGAAAAGTAGATAGAGAAGTATTTAGCAAAATTTTACATATGCAATTGCACAAAAGGGTTATTAGAAGGATAATTGTGCTAGACTGCTAGGTGTTCAAGCACTACAATTGGTTGTCCCAAGTTGCATGTTTATATCCACAAACACTCAGTCTCACCCAGAACAAGATTTCTACCCTTAAGAGTAGGATATCGCTGTTAGTTGTTGTTGTATATTCAGATATATCTGTGCTCTCAAAACTTACTCTTGAGCCTTACCGTAAAGGTATGTTGCTGTTTTGCAGCGCCATAACTCTCCTTCACAATCCTACCAGCGATGGTTCTCTTCCCTATTTGTTTTCCACCCCTTGTCATCTTGTCAAAACTTCAAAAGAAAGCATGGTTAACCCAAAAGGCAAAGACCACTCTATGCTGAAAAAATGTGAAGCAAACAGGAGAATCGACTGGGTGGATACTTATTGTACACTTTCTGAGTGAATAATACAACATCTCCTTTACACATGTCACCTGCAGAAAGAATCACCATGCTAAATACTCAAAGATCAAAGCACAAAAGAAATTCTGAGGAATCGTGATGCCAAATATTAACTACCAGTACAGTTTATGGTAAAAGATGATCTGGGATATTGTCTTTGACCATTTCCATCTTTCATCCTGTGTACAAATCAAGCAATAGGACTTGCCATTAGCAAAGAAGGAAAAGAATAAAAGACAACAGGTAAAAGGAATAACACATTTCAAAATATGGAGTGATAAGATCAGATTTACAATTAATCCAAAACTAAAGTAAAAAATTGTTATAATATTTGTCCTCAAACCATGAAAATTAATGAAGCGTGGTGGAAGTTCAATCACTTATGCTGCCCTCTTTTACTTGTTTTATTCAGTGGAAGGACCAAGCTCACAGGACTATAAGCTATTGGTAGTAACAAAAATGAAACATCTCTATATGCAATTAATTAGCACATTGATTGAGGTGTCAATAGAAGAATCAAGTTCATGTTTCCAGAGTCACTGTGGACATGTGCCACGAGAGCAACCCTTCCTTACACAATGAAACAAAAAATTAAATAAAAGAGCAACAATGAAAAAGAAAAATAATATAGAAATGGTTGATAGAATGCCACAAGAGCAACACTTTATTAGAAATATTCAAAAATCCTGGTGCTGCATTCAAATACATGAGGTTTACATCTGACACTCAAACGTACCTCCAGTGCTCTATGATCCTCTGTATACATTCTTCTTTTGTACCTGATAACCTCAACCTATTCGATCGCAAGTATGCTTTATAGTCCATCAATGTCAGCTTTCCTAATCCTGCCCTTAGCTTCCTTAATTCTCCACCACCTATATAACAGTAACACAAAAGGTTATATATTGATATATTGACATAGTAGAGATACCATAACTAGCCAATATGCTCTGTTTGAAATTATTTGAGACAAAATTTGCTAATAATAGGAAAATTTTTATGCATTTGCCTACTCTGCCTTTAAAAGGATCTAGTTATGAACCCCTTAGAAAAATATACAAGTGCATCTTGTATAAATGCCCATGATCCACAGTTCACATTATATTGATAATAACCCAAATTGTCCACTGAATAATAAGTAAATTTTCTCACAACTCATTTTTACTAGTTCTATGATTCTATCCTCAACAATGGCAAGACATAGGATCCATATTACTTTGCACCCTTCCTTTCCATGTCCCCAGAAGCTTGTGTGAACAGTGTTTTGGATGGCGAAAGGCAAAAGGCGACAAAGGTCTGCCTCGCCACAAGGCTATACGAGCGGCGAGGCGCTCGCCCTTTTGAAGTACGGCATCAATTAACACCAAGAATTAAAATATTTAATTGCCTATATAAATAATCAAAATCTCAATCTCAATAACATATTAGCAAATATTTCAATTCAAAAACTGTAAATAGATAGCAGATACTAAAAGTCTAGAACTTGAATGAGAAAGAAACAAAACCAAAGTCAATAGTGAGGAAAAAAAAGGTAGAAGTAACTCTAAAGTCTGAAGAAGATGGAGAAAAAGAAACATCGGATGATGAAATCTGAAGAAGAAAAGAAGAAACGGGTATTGATTGGACTTTGGAGTCTCCAAAAAGGTTTGGTTGGTCACTGGAGAAATCTAGTCAGGTCATTTTGTTGGAGTTGCGGTCAAAGTCTAAGAGTGCAATTGTGCAAATTTGAAAAGAAAATCCTAAAATTACTTTTTAACTTTTAAAACACCCTAAATTTGTCATTTTCTTAAAGAAAATACAAAAGGCAACACCTTTCTCGCCTTTGTCGTCATTGTCGCTATGGCATTGCCCTTTGAAGATCACCTCGCCACAACGCTAAAAGGCGATGAAGGGTCGCCTCGTCTCGCCTCTCACCATTGGTGACAAGGCGATCGCTTTTCACAACACTGCATGTGAATAACTAGTATCAACTGGACTTCCATATATAAAAAATTTTCCTGCTCACCTGGCTCCAATAACACAGGTGTTGCCTCAGCGGAATAACCCTTTCCACGCCATGCTAACAAAACACCTTAAGAAGAAAGCACGATCATGCATTTACGCCAAACTCATGGACAACAAGTTCCCCTTTATAACTGCGTGATCAACCAAGATAGTTGCTGCTGCTAACCGCAACAAACCTTTTTAGTAGCTCTCAAAGTCTCAGACCCTTCTTTGTCTTCTCTACTTACTGATTTGTAACTCAAGCGCCAGGTGCAAAGACTAGGTCCATGGACTGTCACCAATGCATATTCTAACTTGTCCTAGCGTATGTTTATCTAACAAAATTGATAGCTCAAGTTGGTCTTCGGCAAATCAAACTGTAGTTCAACATTTAAAACTTGCCAGTTGCCCCAACATCAATGTACAAGTTATGATGGCTATGCACTTTTCTTAATGGGGGTATATAATCAAAAAAACAACACATGACCTTTCCCCCCCTACATTTAACCCAATTGAGCAGAAAGCAATTGACAAAG
The DNA here is from genome assembly GCA_025642045.1 of Solanum sejunctum. Lineage (NCBI taxonomy): Eukaryota > Viridiplantae > Streptophyta > Magnoliopsida > Solanales > Solanaceae > Solanum > Solanum sejunctum. The sequence goes on along the minus strand of JAOTQJ010000049.1, from coordinate 25,214,939 downwards.
AACATAGGGATTTAGTTGACGAATAATCAGTTTTCCCCAAATTGTTAAATTAATACTAACATCTAATTGTACTAACAGAGCAACTTAGTTTGCTTTAGTTTATCACTACATTTCCCTAAACCTAAGAGAAGAAAATCCTCATACATTGGAGTAGGCGAAGGACTCTATCCGTTCCTGAATCCTCACCTTCCTCTTGGATATCCTCATCATACTGTTCTTGAGACGCGGATGAAGAAAACGCCTCCTTATCTTCGGAATCACCGTCGCTCTCGCTCTTGCTGGCCAAATCACCCAAAAATTGATCATCATAAAATTTACAATAGATATGAACATAAACCATTCATATAGCCCAGCAAAATTAGTTTGGAATTGAGGCTTAATATTGGAAAAAAATACCTCAAGGCGGAGTCATCAAAATCATCTGTACTAGCGGCATCAAAATCGTCATCCGATTCTGATAATGGTTCTGATTGTTCTGAGTTTTCTCCTTCTTCTGCATCACCATTTTCATCTTCGGAAGAAGACGAAATCTGAATGACACCGCGTTTTGCTCTACTCCTCTTCGCCATTCTCAATGAGAGTGATATTTCAGCAGAGTACCCGTTTCATTCAAAAATGCCCCAATTATAAGGTTCATTATTCACGAACGCTAGGTTTTAATGATTTTACTTTAACGAAAAAAGTTAGGAGCAGGTAGTTTTATTTTAAAACTAGCTTGAATCAGATCCCTGGAAGCCTCTACCAAGCCAAATTTAGAAATTTCATCTCATTAATATTGTTATTATTGTTGTTTGCATTTTAATTTCTTATACAGTTATATGAGCATATACTTAATGGAGTTTTCACTATCAAAACGTATCCTATTGCTATATTGCCTAATCTCCCAAAGAGACACATGAAGCCACAATAGTAAACTTCGTTTGGCCAATGAAAGTCATTTTGTTTGAGAAATGAAGAATGAGGTTTACGAATGATATATTATCACTCAATGGGATACAATTTATGAGGAGACGTAACTCCATCTTTAGGGCGATGAGTTTCGTATGATGAAGAAATATTTTTCTAGCTCTGATACTATATTGAAGAAGGTGTTAGGTCTAACTCACACCCCAAAAGCTAGCTCAAAGGAATGAGGATTGCCTAAGACTTATAAGGAGACCTCTCATCCCATTAACCACCAAAGCTAGCTCAAACGAAGAATGATTGTCTAAGCCTTATAAGAAGACCACCCATCCCATTAACCAGCAACGTGGGACTTTGTGTCTCAACAACTAAAGGACTACTTGTGTAAGCAATACCAATATGAAAGCAACAAAGAAAGTGAAATTTTATGGGTAACGATATTCAAAAGTTCAACGTTCAAAAATTCACGATCCCATGATGAAGAATAGTTTGTCTTTAAGTGTTCTTTTTATCGTCTCTGTAATTGTCTTACTCCTCAATCAGGTATAATTAATAAGAAAGCGCAACTCTATCTTCGGGGCGATGAGTTTCTCGTCCATGATGTAGAAAATCTTCTTTGTAAGTATTCTCTTTGTCGTCGGGTGAGAGGGGCGAAGCGGCTTGTTTTCTCGTCGATGAAGGTGGCGTATCACTCAATCTGATATTGAGGGGAAAAGGGTACATTTTATGAGGAGGCGCGGGAGGGACGCGAAGGCTGGATGCACGTCTTCTTTTATATATATATATATATTTTATTTTATTTTCAAAATGGTTGATTCTATTTAACTTTTTGTCCCTAATTTGACATGAAATAAGTCATAATAGTTAGAAAACTAATCAAATAAAGGGTAATCATAACAATTTAATGCTAAATAGATTTTTAAGAATTGAAATTGATTTATCTTTTTATCACTTGTCAAAATCAAGTTGGTTTAGTTTCAATGAAGCATTATTTAGTGATGGAGTAGTTGAGATATTAAGACGGTCAAACTTTTTCATTAGCATATGATGGACCTATACAACTTTAACATTCTTCATCCAATTTTTCAATATCTTTCGTACTTGAAATGAAAGCTCAGATTGAAGGAAAATTAGAAAAATCTCTGTTCTTTAAGGCTAATTTCATTTGGTCATCCCTGGGAAGACGGTTAATAAAGGAAAATAAGTCAATTTTGCAATAGCATAGATTATAAGATCATTCAAACCATTGTTACGTTTCTTAGTCAATGGCTATCTTCTAATTAACAAAAAAAAAAAAGAAGAAGAAAAATCACTCCTCTAAGCAGAAAACCAACTGAACAATTTGATATCCTTCACTAAACTTCTTTAATAGAGTTTATGCCTCTTGCAAGGATTGGTCATTTCGAGCCACATTTACTCCAATCTAAGTTGAGAAGCAAGAAAAGAAAGTCGCGGAACTTCTAAACTAGAAAGACATGTAGACAACGTTATACAAGGCAATAGTAGACATCAATGCATGTCCAACAGGTTAAACTATCTAGCGTGTGATCAAAAAACCAGCTGAGAAGAACTCTCACCTGCAATCAAACATAACTAACTACAGCTTTACAGTAAGAACTCTATATGCAGGATATCAATGCTCTTGTAACATACGTCGTCCAAACCTCTCATCCTCTCCAGGGAAGTTGTTCCCAGGAATCTCATACTAGTCCCTGAGAAAATAATGAGATCTATGAAGCTCCAGAACGATGGTCATAAGTTGATCTACATCATCTCTTCGCTGTCAGCTCATTTGTCTGCCAAACAATGCATTCAGAACGAGGATGTGGATACACCATGTATTGAAGTTTTCTGAGTCAGCGGAGCTTGAATCATTGAACTTTTGTAATTGAACGGCTAGACACTCCATGCAACAGCTTTGCAAAACCAAGAAAACTGAGCTTTCCATCAGTGTGCCGGAGCCAGTCATGTAGAACAGCATGGACAGGAACCGAGGGGCCAAGACCAAGTTCCTGGACCACCAATTTGAAATTACATTCAGTTAGATTCCATCCCAATTACTTGCACACTCCGCTCTCCCAAAAACGAGACCATTATATAACAGACTAAGGCGTGGCAATAAATATTCAGAACAAAAAATGAACAGCATGATTACCGAAGCTAATTCTTCTATCATAATGGCCCTATTGCCTTCCTTCTCAAAGATTTCGTAGGCACAACGTGCATGTTGTTCCCACCGATCAAGAGCCTCAAGTTGATGAACACTTAATGCAGCAGCACAAAATTCCTCAAAATCCATTCTCCTGTATTGCAGTGCATTAAGCTGCAAGACAAGGACAAGAAGAATTATTAAACCCTTAACAATGGCAACACCAGTTAAATATTTAGTCAATAGGATCTCAAAATCTACCGATGCAAGAAAGTCATGAATGCGAGCTTCCTTCATTGCATCTGTTGCATGTTTCATCAAGGCCTTGAAAAATCATGAAGATCAGCAAAAACATGAAAGATACTACAAGAGACAATTAGACCGTTCTCTGTTGCAAAAGACATACCGTTTTAACATTGTCGAAGCTTATGGTGCCATTGTTGCTTGGTTCTAGCAGTGCAAACTGCTCCTTCAAATAGAATAGCTCATCTACTGTCAATGTCTTTGACAAAGCCTGCAAAATTGTAAAAGTGACAAGGCCATGAATCCCAATGCAAAATATAAGTAAGAAATATCAGCAAATACTATGAGATACTAAGAAAAGCTTTTATTACTCAACATATACTCATGTAGTATTAGTCTCGGAAGATAAATGGGAACAGAAAAACTTTTCACAAAAGCATCATACACACCCGTAGTGCAGCTTTCCTAAGAGCAGAGGACCGCATGTAAGCCTTCATTAGTTTGAATATCAAAATATCCAAAGGCACCTCTATGTTGTGACTATTCTTTATCCATGGATGACCTGAGACAGCAAGTTGTTCAGCAGTTTGGTGAAATTAAAGGAACAAAAAGATCTTATCCAACATAACTCAAGAAACTCACACAAAGCCTCAGCTGCAGTCATTCTTTTCCGTGGATCTTTATTCAACAGACGTTTCACAAAGTCTTTTGCCTCAGAAGATAATGTAGGCCAAGGCTGTTCTTCAAAACTTGGATCAGCTTTGAGAACAGACCTAAATATCCCAGATTCTGTTCGAGCCCAAAAAGGACGGCTTCCACACAAAAGGATATATGCAATGACACCTATACTCCAAACATCAGCCTCTGTACTATAAGATCTATGTAGAACCTCAGGGGCGACATAGTATGCACTACCAACAATATCATTAAGTCTTTCATCTGCAAAGCAACGGAGCAAGGCATGTAAACAATTGGTGAGCTCCTCAAATTTTATAAAAGGTAGTGCCTTTTCTATAGTCTCCTTTTTTTCTCAAGATGCAGTAGTGGACTAACCTGGCTTCACAAAATCAGACAACCCAAAGTCTATTGCTTTAAGTTGTGCACTTTCCTCCTTAGACGTGAATAAGAAGTTCTGGTCAATCAGAAAGCTAGAATTAGACAAAAAAGAGTCTGATAGAGAGGACGGCTTTCTTAAAAGATGGCATAGCTTCTCTAACAAGCTATACATTCAGCCGTAACAAAACACCAAAGCTGAATATTTGAGCTTCTCCGTCTCTTGTTAGCTAAATAAAGAAGTTCCTAAACTCTAACACTAGATAAAACAAGCATCAAGTCTGCCTGATGAATAAATATATCTGCGCAACTTGAAACTGAGAGTGCACTTGGAATAATAACATAATCCAAGATCCAGTATAGGAAAAGTCTTTTTTGGTCCAAAAAGAACTTTCGTCTTTTCTACACAGGGTAAAATAACTAGATATGCTGAAATGTTGTTCCCTCTAAGCAATCATAGAGTGAGAATTTTAATCCTCTCACCTCTGGCTTAAGATCTCGGTGCACCACACCTTGAAGGTGGCAAAATGCTACAACTTTCAATATTTGTATCATTACAGCCTTTGCATCATCTTCTGAGTACTTTCCACCTCTGCAGGACAAGAATACTACTAGTTAGCAATCCCTTAACACGAATTTTTGATTCCACGAAAAAGATACGTCATAAATTAAAACACAAGGTTCAGATTCAAAAATATTGAAACATAGGAAAGATCAAGAACTACCTAGAGAGTATCCTATCCAAAAGCTCACCTCCTTCACACAGCCTGAAATTTAACGAGATTAATCAGCAGCATTTCAAAAGAGAGGCATGATAAGGAAATTAGCAGATCAAGCTCCTGGTAAGAGCAAAATATGATAACAAGCATATATGTTTACTGAGAAAAAATAAACAGAACTGTCATGCTACTTGAAACTCTGGTTGATAACCGATAAAGTATTCTCTCAAGCTAAGTTTGAGAGTGAACCCCATTGTAAATATAAATGTGATAGGAATCGAGTGACGAAGCTTACTCCATGACTATGTAGACATTGGTGTGATCTTCATATGAATCATAAAATTTTACTAAATTGCTATGTCCTGTCAAAGCTCTTAATATCTTCACCTCTCTTCTCACATCCTCAATGGCTATTGCAGTAGTCATCTGGAAAAGGAAAAAAATATGATCATATATTTCAGATAAAACACCTGAAGAGAATTAAAAAACCACTGACACACATTCCAAACAAAAATTGGAGTTGGGGAGAGGAGAGAAGCACATGCCAAATACATCACCAAGCTCTCATTAGCACACCTATTAAGGAAGACAAACTTCCCAACTACAGATATGATAGAAAAATGTCCATCCACAAACTGTCAGCTGCCTTAATTAGACAGACTGAGCAGCTGATTACATTATTCAAGAAGATTTTACTTCTTTAACAACTACGACAACAACATTCCAAATGTAATCCCACAAGGAGGGTCCGGAGAGGGTAAGATGTAAGAACACGTTAAGAGCCCTTAAACTATACAAAATGCATGATTTGGAGAGGAAGGGGAGGAGGCTGTGGAGGAAGTGTTGTTGCTTAACATACTGAAGTAAATACTTCTCCTTCTCGTGTTACTTGTACAACTAGAAGACAAAGTAAACACCTTCAACTCCATCTCTCCATTTACTTTAAAAAAAAAAAAAGCTACTTTAGTCTGGATTCCATTCCTTTTCTCTTTTACTTCTAAACCAATCTAGGAATATGAACATCAGATGGAACTTACCAGCCTTCAGGAACAAACAAACCAAGCCATCCGACATCTTATATGGACCCACTTGAACCAGCTTTTGTAAAGTTTGTGAGTTTAGGCTTCCAAAAATATTAATTGTAAGGATAAGATAAGAAAATTTTGATTAAAGAAAAAATAAAGTTCTTTGGGTAGGACAAATACTAGGAGTCTCGCCTCAATGATCATGTCGAAAATTTTGGGTTCCAAACTCAAATAGTAACTTTTTGGACATCAATGATCAATTGGAAAAAAAGGCACAATAACAGCACCCCTCTTCCTTGACTTCCCTTAGACCCTTAAACTGTTCTTCCTCTTTTCATCGCACCTAATTACAATGTGGATACTCTATTTACTCACAGGTAATCCCAACTCAGTGCATCTTATGGACAATTGAACAGATAAGTTTCTGACTCTAAAAATAGTTCAATAAAATATCATACTTAGAGCACTGCAAAACTCGAGTAGCTTCCTTGAAATAGTTGACAGCATAACAATCATAATCAAGAACATCATAAAGTATGCCACTGCAGAAAACTTCCTCATTCCATCACTTCGCTGCCTTTAAACTAAATTGCCAAGAAAATTAAGCTTTGAACTTAAATCATCGACTATACCACGTAAGGAAACAGTAGATGATGGATCCATTTGGAACACAAAAACTATAAGTGGTACAAAAAAGACATTTTCTGAAAATAGAAAGATACAAAGTCAAAGACTACAATCAGTAGAGTAGATCTGACCACTATTACTCAACCAGTAAAAAAAAAAAGAAAGAAAGAAAGTTCCAACTAACTTTGACCACAGAGATGATAGACCATAGCAGTTGAATCAAATTTGAAAGAGAATGGAAGTATGAGAAAATGCCAAACCTTTGATTTGGGGATGACTTTTACGGCAACTTCTTGTCCTTTGACTTCACCTTTCTTGAACTTAGCTTTACAAGTATATCCAAAATGCCCTCTTCCAACTTCTTCTCCCAGCTCATACTTGTTCCCAAAATTCTTTGAAAATCCAAAACTCTTATCAAGCCCCGCGCCGCCTCCGCCGCCGCCGTTGCCAACCTCCGTTTCATTTACTTCGGGGATTGCAGATTCGTTCGGTTTCACGGTACCGTGTCTCCGGGCCAACACAGCACGGATGTGTTTCGCCGGAGAAGGCGGAGGAAAGGGCCGTTTAAAAAACCTCCGGGGAGTAGAATTAGAGCCGGCATTCGCCGGAGATCTCAACGGAGATTTCTTGGAGAACAAATAATGCGCCGGACTGGGACTGTAGAAGGGGAAAAAAGGTGACTTCTTACCCACATCAGGTTCATCATTTTTCGTTCTTTCTTGCTCCTCATTATGGTTCGGGGTAGATTTCACCGGAAGTATATCACCGTTGGAACCTGCGGCAATGTTGTCGCCGGAAATATTTGAAGGTTTAGAAGTGCAAGCACCCATGGAGTTCTCAACGCAATGTAGTTGAAGAAGAAAGGCAAGAAAAGATCAGTCAGCTCTCACAGTTGAGAAATTAAATTGCATGAAAAGGAAATTAGATGTATAAATTTGTTAAATGGAGGGTTTATTTGAAGTTTGAATTTTTGTTGAAGAGAGATGAAGAAGATGGATCTGCAGAGTGCAGATGGCGATAAAAAGGAAACGACGAGATGTTCGCTTTTTTGTCTGAAAATAAATTTCCAGTAAAATAAAAAAGGAAGAGGGATAGAACACCAATGCCATAAATCCTCTAATCAATTATGGTAATTAAAATTTGAAGACTTAAAATATGTTTAGTAATTCGACTATTTATGTTCAGTAATTTTATAACAAATATACTTTTGTTTTGTTAAGTTACGAATCAACGTCTAGAAGCTTCATTTTTTATTTGTGCTCGTCTTTCTATTTTAAGATAAGATGAGATTATAAAGAGCGAGTATATAATTAAAATTTCTCTTGACTCATAATATATTTAATTTGTGTCAAAAAAATTATATGAAAGGAAATATTAATATTTTTTATCTCAATTTAAAGGTATATTAATTACAATTTAGAACTCGAACTCTTCATACTTCATATTTGATTATAAAAAAGCATTTTTTGAAAATATTTTGTAATTATTTGACATGCATAATAAGATGGACACTTTAAAATTAAATTTATACTATATTTGTGTGATAATATTATATATCGCATTTAATGATGGATAAATTAATTTTAAAATTATAATCTTAAAATTATAATTCCAGAATAATTTTATCCATGAACTAATTACTTTGTTATATAATTCATATCTTATCCTATCTGTTTTAATTAACTACATAATTGTTGCATATGTATATATATTACACTTATTCTAAACTCAATAGATATTATAGTTTTATTTAAATGTAGAAGTAAATATTCGTGTTATAGACAAATAAATATTCATATTATAGACAATTTAATCTATTCAATATAATATAAAATGATGAGATAAAAATGAATTTGTACTATTCTCTTTTTTCGAGTCTATATCTAAACTATTAGAAGAATGAATTTATATCTAGAAAAATAATAATTTAGGTATATTTTTTAAGTGTATTTGATATGAGTGTATTTTTGTCACTTCATTCTATAATATAGTTTCTTATTTTAAAAAGAATGACATGAGTTAACTTGACATGAAATTTATTAAGAGAACATATAACAATTACCAAAATCATATCTTTATTAGGTACACTTTCTCTTTGTAGCATTCCATATCTTGCTTGTTTTTGTCCAAAGATGAAATTCTTAATAATAGCTGATGGTATTCAGCTATTCGTCAACTTTTGCATTAATAGCTTGGGCCCCGTCCGAATTAACTGCCAAGAAAAAAATTTAATCTTTTGATTATAAATTAAAATTATAATAAATATATTAAAATATTTTTAACTTTGTAATATTAAATATATTACATAAAAAGTTAAAAATTAAATTTTATCAAAAAAATTATCTTTTTGAAACAAACAAAAAAATAAGTCAGTGTTATTTAAATTTTTAAATAGGGGTAGTAATAATTATACTATTTACCGAGAGAAGTGGTTTAACTTAAGTTGGGCTAGTCATCTGATTTGTTGTTTAGAATAGCAAATAATTAATGATTAAAGTATCATCGTCCAAAAACTAATACTCCACTGAAAAATTAATTGATTGGTAGCCATCTTGTTGAGCTCCACGTGTCGTTACTACGATGGGTTTCAATCATAGAACCTGAATATTTTAAAAGAAAAATCACACTTATTTAGTTAGTAGCAAATGATAGTAAACATTTCTAATGGATAAAATAATTAATCATAATTTAGCAAGTCATGACTCGTCAGTGTAGAATATTTTTTTTATTTATTTTCAATAAGTAATCTCACTGAATAACTCTCATTCCACTATAATAATTTGTACATTACATTAGAAAGATTTATGATAAACTTGATTTCGATAAGCCATAAATCACATGAGATACATTATACTTTTTTTGTTTTATTTTAATTGAATTTTTAAAGTAATTCCATATATTTAAAAAAATATTTAAAAATAAAATTTACATTATATTTTTTACTATTACCCTTTATAAGACCATAAATATAGTGTTATTTATCTCCTATAAAATATAAAAATTTAATAAATAAAAAGACAAATATAGAAAAAAATTTCAAACATTTACCTTTAACTTTAAAAATTTAAATATTTTGAACACTAAAAAAAACTTAAAAAATTCAATGAATTTAAAATGAAGAAAGTATTAAATAATTCTCATATGATGAACTCAATCGAAAATATATATATATATATATAAAGTTGCAATTTGAGTTTGAAACAATTCTTACTAAATCAACTTGATTGTCTTCATTTATTTGGGTTATTGGATTATAGAAAAGACAAGAAAAGTGAGATAAGATTGAGACAAAACTAACCTACGATTTTGTCTTTAAAATGTTATAAATTTTGTCAGTTAGTATTTGGGTAAAACCAAAGAAGTGGAATAAAGGGACAATTCTTCTGTTTTGGCATGAAGTACCAAAGGAATCCACACCTTCCAAGTTCTCATTTCAATACAATGCCCTTTCTTTATTTTTAAAATTTCTTGGAATTTACAGGCTCCTTCAAATATACTCATATGTATTCGAATTTGATTTACCAAATACCAATAACAAATCAGAATTGCTCCTTTGCCAGAAC
>JAOTQJ010000049.1:25183632-25204557 GCA_025642045.1 Solanum sejunctum | reverse complement strand
GACCTAAGACCTTCTTCAACATGGTATCAGAGTAGGGTCTGTCTCTCATAATATTGGATCCCCGAAAAATTGTTCACGCACCAGATGCTAAGCAGGGAGAGTATTGAGATACAAAGTCCCACATTGGTGGTTAATGGGATGGGTAATCTCCTTATAAGGTTTAGGTAATATTCTTCTCTTTAAGCTAACTTTTGGGGTGTAAATTAGGCCTAAGACCTTCTTTAGTCACTCTTTTCTAGCTCCATAAGGTAATGGTATGTCAAATTTCTTCATTCTCCCAGATTCCACTTATGAAGTCTTATTGAATATGTTGTTGTATTACATTATATTAGTCATTACTCATGTTTTTAAAGAATTTTAATTATTCTAATATATTAATAAAAATTCATATAAATATTCCTAATATCTAAAAATTATTAAATAATAAAATATATCTTTTTAATAATTTAAATTTTTCGATAAGACGATCACCTAGGATCAAAACTACTCGCCAAGACTTTTCGCGTTTAAAGTGGTCAATTCCTTTGTTTCACATTTAGATGTGGTGTGTAAAATAATCAAGTCTGGGGGCTAGTTAGTTAACAACTTGTTTGGAACTTTCTTTCTTGTTTGACGCGTGGAGTGAGCAAAAAGTGAGACCATTGGGTTGTTGTACCACGATAACGAAACTTAACGGAGTCAAAAATGCTAATGGGAGACCAGGCTCTATATTTCAACATGGATATAATTAATTTCAAATGAAAATTATTACTATACCTAATCACCCTCTAATATTAAAACACGTTGAAGATTTACACGGTGGAAAAAATGTCTTAGTGGGACATGGATCAATATAAAGTGGGATTATATGTGAAATCCCAACTAACTTTCCACCTATAATTCGTCATTATCACTACAAATAATACTGTTTGATACTACTGGAATAATGTTCTATTAAGTATTATACTTCATGGAAATTAACCCAAAAACATATGTTTAAGCCACTCTTTTGATTTTGAGTGAAGTCTCAAGTTAAAAAAAAAAAGGTCGTTATGGCAGATGATAGTAGTAGATCTCTATTGCTAACTAATTCATGTTTTTCTATCTTAAATCTTTTAGTTTATGATTACCAAAATTAATTCCAGAATAAAATATATGTATTAAGTATTCCTAATTATTTATCCTACAATTTTTGTCTTGATGATGGGTTATACTTGGTAGAACAAAGTGAGAAAAATTAGAGGATAAACAAACATATACTAGTTAATTAGCTAACATAGTAGTAGTTTGAATTGATTATGGCTCGCGACAAACATATAACTGTAATTATATTTTGAGTTTTGTATAATTTACACTCCGAAAATAGTCGCGCTATGTTTTTAAACATAGGGGTCAGACTGCGTACATCCGACCTCCCCTTACCCGGCGGGAGCCTTTGAGGCATTGGGGTAATGTTGTTGTTGTTGTTGTATAATTTACGCAATTTATACAAATGTTATGCACGAATTATATCGCGAGATATATAGACGTTATACAAAAATTGCAAATGCATAATGAATTATACAAACGTATACAAATGTTTTGCAAATTATATAATGCTACTATAACTATAATTATGAAATATGATGACCCAAACTATAGCAATGGAACAAAACTTAAAATATTTTTGAGTGACTATATGTGAAAATTTTCTATTAAATTATTCAAGAATTAATTATTCTGAAATAATTTATTCCCGACCGAACAACTAACTACGTGTGCTAACTTTCCCCCATTTTTACCAAAAAAGTAAATACCATAAACAAGGATGAATTTCACATTTGAAATTTCCAAAAATCCAAATGCTTACAAAAGATAAAGTTCGGCACATAAAGCCTCATATTAGTCAGTACGATAATGCCAAAACTGGAAAATAAAATAACATGTGAACTAAATTAAGACTTCCACAAAAAGTACTCGTTCAAAGTCAGGACGGGATAAAAGACTTTGATAAAGTCACCTTAGCACTATTGGGCAGCCAAGATAGGAAGTGGGCTAATAGTATTTAGTATAAATACTTGCCTCCTACAAAAGAGGAATCACCAAAGTTAACTTTCTTTTAGCATAACACAGATATACACCTTTTCCCCTTCTCTTTCAAATATCAAAAACATAAACTTTAATTTTGTTAGGTAATCACTCAACATGGGGAGAATGGTTCTTATAGCTGCAGCAATGACTTTGTTAGTGACACTTCAAGTTTTACAACCTCCATTAATGGTTTCTGCCGCCAACAAAGGAAAGATGGTAACCGTTTTGAGTATCGATGGAGGTGGTATTAGAGGAATTATTCCTGGAACCCTTCTTGCGTTCCTTGAATCCAAACTTCAGGTAATTTCATATGAATAGTACTTGACGATATGTTGTTAAAAATATACTTGGAACTTACAAAAACATGTCATTCTTTTTCTCAGCTGTCGAGCTAGAAAGAAAAATGTGTCATATAAATTGTAATAGGAGAAATATTAGTCACTTACTTTCTTCTTCTGATATCCTTGTTTTGTGTAGGAACTTGATGGACCAAATGCAAGACTTGCAGACTACTTCGATGTGGTAGCAGGAACAAGCACAGGTGGATTAATAACAACTATGCTTACTGCTCCAAACAAGGATAACCGTCCTTTATATCAAGCAAAAGACATTTCCAATTTCTACATGGAGAATGGCCCTCAAATTTTTCCTCAAAGCAGGTTAAAACAGTGAATTAATTACTCAAAAGTGTTCTTTTTTTCCATCTAATTGTATGCTTAATACTGAATGCAAGTGTTTAATGATCTATGATTCAGGCGTGACAGCTTCGTGAGAAGGGTCACAAATTTGTTCGGGGGGCCAAAATATGATGGAAGATACTTGAGAACAATTATTAATTCAATATTAGGCAATCTTACAATGAAGCAAACGTTGACTAATACTGTTATACCAACTTTTGATATCAAACGCCTTCAGCCAATTATCTTCAGTACTGCTGATGTAAACTTCTATCCTGACAACATTCTTTAACTTAACATATATTATATATTTTCTTCATATATAATATAATCATTCAAATTAATTCGTCTACAGGCAAAAACAAATATGTCTAAGAATGCTAAATTATCAGACGTTTGCCTTGGTACCTCGGCAGCACCAACTTATTTCCCAGTGCACTATTTTGAGACTAAGGATGCTCAAGGGAAAACACGTACGTTTGATCTTGTCGATGGAGGTGTAGCTGCAAATAATCCAGTGAGTAACGGTTCCATTTACCAAATCAATAAATTGTTTGTGCACGAAAGTTTAATTCTTACATCTTATTCTTTGTAAAATATCAATATTTTACTCTTTTTTTTTTGGATGACTCTTATCTTAGACCTTAATAGCAATAACACACGTTTCAAAACAAATTATGACGGGCAACTTCCAATACGAGGATATGAACAATACGGACTGCAAGAAAATGTTGGTTCTGTCATTGGGCACGGGTAGAAGCAAGTACGAAGAGACGTACAATGCTACAGTGGCTTCAAGGTGGGGTATGCTAGGTTGGGTATTCAACAATGGTGCCACCCCTTTGATAGATATTTATAGTGATTCTAGTGCTGATATGGTAGATATACATGTTTCCACCATGTTTCAGACTTTTGGCAGTGAGAAGAACTACATCAGGATTCAGGTTAAGATGAATCGACTTCTCTTAGTATTTTCAACATACATAATGAAAATAATTCACCTAATATATTTGTTTTTTGTTTGATTGGTGCAGGACGACAATTTAACCGGGCAAGCTGCATCTATGGATATTGCAACGAGAGAAAACATGGAGACACTCATACAAATTGGTAATGACCTGTTGAAGAAGCCAATTTCAAGGGTCAACTTAGAAACAGGCAGATATGAACCAGTTGTTGGGGAAGGCACCAACGAAGCTGGTATCATCCGCTTTGCTCAGTTGCTTTCAGAGGAAAGGAAGCTCCGAATAGGCAACTAAGAAGTTAACTTCACAGTTCATCCCTAGTTGGGAAATTCATTAGAAGATTAATTTGTATTCTTTTACCTTCAGTAGTAAGCCATGTTGTATATCGGAATAAACATCCCAAGAGGAAACAAAATTAATGAAATTGTTCTATTTTTTTTTTCATTAGCTCCTATCAACTGTGGACTTATTCAGGTGTCGTAGTATACTCAAATCTGTTCTGACATGCACCTTACAGGAGCCTAGTGCACCTGCCCTTTTATAAGGGGAGGTGACAATTGTTCCATAATCCCACTGAAGAATAGATTCGGCACAATTGAAATGCAACTCCTATGATCCAAAGGAAGATAAAAATGAACCCAGGAAACTACTGTGTACTAGAAATATTGCACATCAAGAGGTTAAAAATATTCAAGTAGGCTTAGACAAAGGGGTTTTGCTGAAGCCACAGATAACTAAGTTTGGAGCATCCAAACATACATATCGCTATAGTAAAATGGAGAGATACTTTTTTCCCTGCATTAAATTCCCTTTCCTTTCTGTACAAAACACATTGAGGTATATTCACTGCTATATATTTTGTATTCAACTGAAGAATCGCCATTAAGCAGGATTAAAAGACAAGTCAGAAATCAGCTGAAACTTTGATAACCACAGTTTGTTTTTGTACTCCATGCGAAACAAATCCTGCAAGAACTCAAACTTTAGAAACAAACAAACAAACAAAAAGGATCAATGAGATTGAAGGATGTACAACAAATTGGTGTGCCAAAGTTTCTACATCTCCTATAAGATAAGAAAAATGACAGATTGATGTGATAGGCTAAAATAGAGAGAAAGAAGATGAAAAGGGAGCACCAACAGTAGTAATGGCAAAACAAATTTGTTAATTGCTAGCAAGTATCACATCAGAAGGAAATACCTGATTCTAGCTGTTTGAGGCCCGTAATTTAACCTGCATCGCTATACGCCTACTGTGACCTGTGCCAAAAGATTCAACTGACAAGTATTACTAGCAGCATGCATTTGATATCTCAGAGCATCATAAAATTTGAATAATGATTGAAAAATGACTGCAGTTTATGTTTGAGTCATGAATTCAGCATACCACTGGAAATTTTACTGAAACATTTTAGCATAACCCTTCTTCTCCTGCTCTCGTTTATAAGCAATCTATCATAATTGTTAACAAATTAGAAACCATGTATTTTTGAGAAAGAAAATTAGAAGACGTGGAAAATGTTCACATACTTTAAGTTGCAAAAGGAAATGAAGATGTTAAATCAAATATTTTGATCTGATAATGACTAACCTTCTTCATAGCAGCAGCCAGCTCCTTCTTTACCCCCGCTGAAAGTAAAATTAAGAAATAAGGATGGCACTTTCTCGGTTCTGGTATTCAAGAATATATACCAAGACCAGATGTGAATGATATTTATTTCCTTTATTTGCACAAAATATAACTAGTCAAACCAAGTTTAATGTGAAAACTTTATGAGTATCTCTGAGTTTTCTATATAATCGGTTTAGGCAAAACATAATATGCACAATTTTTCAACTGCTACTTCCCCTTTTATGGATTAAAAGTTCCATTGGACGTAGAGGACATTTATATGATATCGAAGTTACTAAGCCTGAGATCATAGCTAAAGCTTCAACCTTGTTTGGCGCCAAGCGAATCATCTAATACAACTTAGAGTATACAGGTACCTAGGAAATAATACAGAAGAAAGTAAAAAAGGAGCAGCAGCACATGTATTAATCAATGTATCAAAATATACTCTTTATACTTCAACATTTACAGATTTGCTCCTTACGATGTCAAAGATGAAATTGTACGCCACTAACCATTGTTTGGCTCTAACTGAAGGGCCTTCTTAAAACTTTCAGCTGCTGCATCTATAGCATTCATTGCCATATATGCCTGAAATAGAGAAAATGCTGGTTCAAAGTTTTGGACATGTATAATAACCCAAATAGTGAAGTCTGAAGACTTAAAGTACAAGTCTATCAGTAATCCTACAACATCAAGAAAATATTTTAGAACTGTCGTGTATGGCCAGCTTGCAAGCCTGCCACCGCCGACTAGGTGTTGACTGATTCAACGGGGTACCTGCTAACCCCCACCAACATAAGTACCAAGTAACTCTGTCCACCAAGGCTTGGACAGAAGAAAACACCAAAGGTTTTTGCCACCACTGGCATTTGAAGATATTGTTACGGCCTAAAGCTTCTCCTGAGTATAATAGTACAAAGGACTGTTTAATGAAAATAAAGATCAGGATTAGTAGAAGGTGTCCAGGTCCAGATTGATGTGCTAAATTTGGTGTAAAATTAAAGCTCGATGGTAAGCTCAGCTCTGTTCACTGGATAAGAAGAGGATGCAGAGCATGCAGTTGACGGAGCTTTAGTTATCTAACCGTATTAAATTTTACATAGAAAAGTGATATTCCAAATCTAAAGGAACTAAAATAATGGAGACAAGCTTGAGCAAGGAACTTATGGTGCAAAGTTTGGATCCTAGTGAAGTCTATTCACCTCCATGATGAAAGAAAAAATTCATTCTGACTAGAAAGAAATATAAGGTCGGTAGACAATCTCAATGCAAAAGAAATAGAAGTTTGTTTAGCACTATGGAAGATGAAGACTGAAATGAACATTGTAAGTTATTCTTTCAGCTTAGACTTCTAAGTCCAAGAACACTGAAGAAAATGATGCTACAGGCACTTTTTATCATAATTTGCAGTTGTGCTGTAGATCATATTATATGTTATTCATGTTCTCTGTCCTTTTACAAATCAAGTCAGGCTTTCTTTCACTCGGGAAATCTGGCCACTTGAACTACATTTTATGGCTCAATACACCAACCTGGCCTTGGCGGTAAAAAGCTTTGATGTTGTCTTCTCCATCATAAATTGCATCATTAGCATCAAACAATGCTCCAGTAAGATCTCCTAACTTCAGTTTACAGGCCTGAACAAGAATGAGAACATGATTTTGCTGAGCAAGAGAAAAGGATATGCTACATAGTCCAGAATAAAGAACACAAGTGTAAATATTTATATGTAATCAGTCTGAATATCCACAATAAGTGGAAAATCGAGAAGTTAAAAGGACTATAGTATTTAAAATAAACAATGAAGAAGTTCAAGGCATTGCGTAAAAAAAACAAGAAGTTGAAGGCATGTCAAAGATATCTAACAAATGGAAATATTTGACTGTTTTCCGCTGCATATAGGCATTGAAGGCCAAAATGTATAAGACTAAAACAAAGTTGTCTTCGTTGACCAAAAAAAAAACAAAAACCAAGACCTTGTTTTAGTCTATACATTTTGTTTTTTATTTATTTATATGGAAGTTACATTAACAAAACTGATTTCTTCGGGAAAGTTGCATCCTCGGGATATGTTCTCACCATAAAGCTCAGAAAAGGGACTAGTTCTTATTTTATGAAACTGAAAGTCCTACTAAGTCCATAGGATTCTAACAGCAAGAAAATCATTATGTAACACCAAATGGTTGTAAGAGAATTTCGGAGAACTTACAGAACTATTTGCAAGTATCTGGGACTTTGTCTTTCTCAGGTACTCGCTTGTTACTGTACAATGAGGCAAATAATTCCTTTAGACAGATGTCCTAGTTATGAGAAGCTCTAAAAATGATAGAAGCAAAGCAAGTCAGATAAGTCATTTATAGCTGCAATTAGAAAGTCACCTTTATCAATGTCTTCCTTATCCCAGCATAAGTCTGTATAACGAACAGCCTTCCTGTACTTTCTGATAGCCATCTTATAGTCTTCCTTCTGTCGGTGACAAATATGAAGGTGATATGCAATCTCATTGTGAAATACACAAAATGAGAATCTAAGACTAAGCCCATGGATAAAAAACCTCATTGCTCTCTCTCTCTCTCTCTCTCTCTCTCTCTCTCTCTCTCTCTCTCTCTTTCTTCTATTTATTTAATTATTTTTTGAAGTAGATCTTCTTTCGTGTTAAGAACAAGCTATCAATCCAAGCATACTTTTTATGAGCTCATACAAAATCACAAGGTTATACTTGAAACAAACAGGAAATATCCATTAACCAAGTACCTTGTAATGTTCATTGCCAAAAGCTTTGATACAGTCAACAGCATTTATCCACCAAGTAACTTCATCAGGTTTCACATCAAGATCTATTGGCCAATCAGGGTAAGTGTCACCATCTTTAAAGAAGTTAATTGTGCCATCATCCGCTCCCTCTGGAATTTCTCCACAGTCCACTATTATCACAGGAAGATCAGGAAAACCATCTTCACTTGTTTTGACATGTTCAACTACACGAATCATCCCCAAACCCTTGATTACACGGCCAAATACAACATGCTTTCCATCTAGAACATGTGCTTGAGAAGCAGTGATAAAAAATTGAGACCCATTTGTATTTGGACCAGAATTAGCCATGGAAACCATCCCTTTTCGTTCATGTTTGAGTTCAAAATTTTCATCTTCAAATGTCAAGCCATAAATTGATTCCCCACCAGTGCCATTTCCAGCAGAAATATCCCCACCTTGTAACATAAAGCCTCTGATGACATGATGAAAACAAGAGCCCTGCATAAGAAGCAAACGATACTACAATGAATAGTTATGTTATTTGTACTCTTCGAAAGTGTCAACGAGTGCGTGCGAAATTCTCTATTTTCAGAGAATCTGACACGAATGTTATTGAAATTGAAAAGATAGAGATTTTTTGGTTCGGTTTTATCGGTTAAACCGATTTTTGCACGCCCTAGATCTACCCTGAGCTTCTTTTGATTAGTTTACTTTTCTATCCTCTATTGCAACTTAAACATGTCCCCACTTATTTGATTAAAATCCTTCGAAAATAGGAAAAACTGACCAGGTGATTGAGTTAAAAAGTACCTAGTTCTTAGTTTTTTGGATCAATAGCATGCTTGGCTAAGCAATCAATAGCTTATTGTGAGAAGTATTTATATTCAATTTTTTTCCGTAAAAAAATACTTTAGGAGAGTAAAAATTCGTTTTTGGTTAAATCAATTTAAAAGTGTTTTTTTTTTTTGGAGAAAGGTAAAATCAATATAGATGTGTTTAGATGGATTAAATTATCAAAGATCGTACTTGCTTTAGGTTAAATCAATTTAAAGATTCTTATGTGTGACTAATTACAAAAAAAGGAAGCAGTTACTACTGATTTTAAATTAGAAAATATGAATTTGATATGTGTAATCTTGTCCAAAGAAATAAAATATATACTGATGGTGAGTGAGGGGAATACATTAAAGGGAGGGACTGATAAAATTAAGGGAAAGGCGTGGGCAGCTGTACGCCTTACAAGGCGTGGCCATCCGCACTCCTTTAATCATTTGGATTGTTCCCTTTTTTTGCTACCTCTTTAAAATTTTTGATTAAAAAAAAGTTGCCCGTTAGGTTGCGAAATCAATTTATTTGGGCCTCCGAAAAAATAAATTTAAATAGGATAAAGCATGAAGTAATAGAGACAGTTGCAAATTCAGATAATTCCAGAATATCCACCCAAACTTCATGCTATGTTAGAACTGTTAAGTGTTATTCTCAGCAATCAATTGTCCTCCTCCCTCTTAAATCATCACTGGCACTAGATTGTTTAACAATTCAGAATACCAGGTCCTACAACCAAACTGAACAGACAGACAATGGTCCATTCCCCACCCAAGGTGACAATCGTTTCCATAGGTGCAACCAGACTCACTTTCCTCATGTATATATATTTATATTTCGTGGGTGGTTGAGAATCTCGATTAACAATCCATGAAGTTGTGAGAAGGGCCCCATTCTCCTTTATTCTTTCCCTAAGCTTAATAGTAAATTCACATAAACTTCCTCCCTCACACAAACTGTAAAACAACCCAGAGAAACAAGAACAGCAAAAAATTTCCAACCCTACTGGCGCAAGAAGAACAGAGTTTATGACACGATTCATAAACATCAAACAGAGTGATGCACACTACTATTTTCAGTAAAATAGTATTGAAGTCTAATCAACATCAACTCATACAATATGATCATATGCAGCATCCCGTAATCTGATTCATCAACAGATACGCGCCACAAAAATAGATTACAAATAGGAAAACTGAAAGTATATGAACTATAATACACCCAAAAACTACAAGTCTACAAATAAGCCTCAATTCCAAACTAGCAGGGATTTGATAGCACGAATCATCTATATGACCATATACATCCCCTTTTAGGCCCATTTCATTCAAACACCCAACTATTTTTGTGTTAGAAATGAAAAAAGAAAAAAAAAGACAAATGCATAAACATACATCAAGTGTTATCAGATGTAAAACTATTTACGCATACGCAAATAGAAAAACGGAATAAAAACCTTGAAATGAAGGGGAACGCCGGTGTTAGGACCAATGCCTTTCTCTCCCGTACAAAGCGCCCTGAAATTTTCAGCGGTTTTAGGGACAATGTCTTTGTAAAGCTCAATCACCATTCTTCCTTCGAGCTCTCCATCAACGCTTATGTCCAAATAGCACCTCGGATTCACCATTTTCTCTTAAACTCGAGAAACGTTTCAATGGAACAAAACCAAAACCCTTCTGAGTATT
The DNA here is from genome assembly GCA_025642045.1 of Solanum sejunctum. Lineage (NCBI taxonomy): Eukaryota > Viridiplantae > Streptophyta > Magnoliopsida > Solanales > Solanaceae > Solanum > Solanum sejunctum. The sequence goes on along the minus strand of JAOTQJ010000049.1, from coordinate 25,193,984 downwards.
TGAAGGAGCAGTTTATGCTACAGTACGCTGTGGACAGCATGCGCTTTTCCTGCTTCTGTCAATTCCTGTGGACTGTGGAGGAACATTTTGGACTCTTATGGGCTGAAACGAGCCCACGGGCCCACTGCGACCAACTAAGCCCAGTTTCCTTCCATGACGACAGCTGTCCCTTTTGTCAGGATAGTAGCGCCAAATGCACTCTACTCTTTTACTTCGAATGTTTAATGAATTATTAGGTTACTCACTTTCGCTCATATTAGTTAAATTTATAAGGTAATACATGTATATTAAAAAAGATATTTTTTATTATTATCTTTTATAAAATCATAAATATATAGTATAATTTATCTTTTAGAAAATATAATACTTTAACAAAATGAAAGGACAAATATAAAAAAAAATTTAAATATTCTTTTTGAATTTTAAACAATTTAACTATTTTGAACATTGAAAAAAATCTCAAAAATTCAATTAACTTGAGATTGAGGGAGTATCATATATATAAAGAAAAAGAAATAAAGAAAAGATTTATATTTTTTTTAATTTTTCCTCTTTTCAAACTCTAAATATTCCTATAATGCATCATTTATTTTAATAAGAAATTCAATCTTAGAAAATCAATTAATAAAGGATAAAATTATAAAAAAAAATTAACATATTTTTTGAAAAGTGCACAATTCAATTATTTTAAAAACTCAAAAATTCCTCAACAATTCACTTATTTTGAAATAGAGGAACGCTCAATAAAATTTTGTATCCTATGCAAAAGAAAAATCGCTGAAAAGAATTTATTTTGCAAATTTTATTTGTTTGTGCTAATAATAAAAAACATTAATGCTAAAATTACAACAATATATCGAGTGAAGTTTCCTAATGTAGGATCTGGGAAAGAAAGGTTGTAAGCAAACCTTACCACTATCTCATGTAGATAGATAAGTTTTTGAAAGACCCTCATAAAAATTATGATAAAGTTTGTATATGAAAGTCGAGGTTTCGTATGCATGATGAAAATGATTTTTCTAATGATAAGTTTGATATATAAATATTTTTATGATAATATTTTATTTATTTATCAAATATTAGAAAATATATTCTTGAGGATTAGACCCCTCATGGAAATTATGAGGCCCCAATATGGTCATTATTGATGTTTTTCTTGTACCAAATAACTTGAATAGGAAAAAATCATGTTATTTCTATTCAACCCACAAATTTTTGGAATATTGGGAAAAACTCTTCCATATTTTATATGTAAAAAATCTTAAAGTTGGAGTTTTGATCATTGTCTTTTTATCCTTTTCGTATTAATCGTAATTTGAGAATCAATCCTACTAGTCAAGTTCATTTTTCATGTGTAAAACATTGCTCCCTCTTAGAAAACTCCCCGTTTTTGTAAGAGCTGACAACACTTGAAACTAATAAGAAATAAACATTAATAATTTGGGACATAAATTGAAGTGTATAAACCATCACAATCTTTAACCCAATTAACTTAAAAAATTGAATTGCAACAATAGATCAACATCTTTTTGCATAAAATTCGATAAAATGGGGTGAATATAAGTAAGATGCCATTATTTGTAATGATTATCTTAAGATAACTTTTTGGCTGACAAATGTTTTTATTAATACTCTTACTTTTTGAACCATGAGAACCAATTAGCATTTATGCCGAGATATTAAGTATGGTATAAGTTATTAATTCGATCCTCCCATGATAGCAAACATGCATAATGGATTTGCTTATTCTAAAGAAAATTTATTGCTCCTGATCCTGTTTCACTCTAATTGTTATTTGAACAAATAAAGAATATTCCGTAACAATTTTCATTAAAGACAATTTGAATCTATTTAGGTCATCCTGTTTGTGGAAGGAAACAATATATGACTATTCATTTTTCTATTAGACAACAAGAAACTTTGCTTTGTGGATCTACGCCATATAACTTAGTTCCCATTTAAAGCAATGAAAATGTGACAGTGAATTACTTTCTACACAAGATCCAAGATGATTTCTTATACTACATCAAACCTACATTGATAATATATTATTAGCTAGCGTAGCTAATTATCTCACAATATATTGGAACTTTCTAATTCACCATCCTGCAGTTCTTTCTGATCTCTCCGTTTTGTCCTGTTAGCACACCTATATTCGTCAGCTTTACCATTGATGCTGCGAAGTCCTTGGAGAAAAGATACGGATACTTGCTGTAGTTTGACACCAGTGCAGCAGTCCTATTGTCATTCATGAGAGCTTGGTCTGACTGGAGAAGCCCTGAACTGTTCATTAGGTTCTTGAAATATACATTGTCAAACTTGTTAGTTGTGACTGCATCCAAAGGAGCCAAGTTGGAATCTGAATCGTTCTGGTTGGGGCATATGCTTCGTAGACTGCCTAGCAATGATGAATCCAGTGTCGGATCAGGATTGCCTGATCCATCAAAATTAAATAGCCTTCGCTTGAACGTTGAGCATTGAGCAAATCCAATGGTGTGGGCTCCTGCATCAAATGTATGCCAAATAATTTCGACTTTACTATTATAATGGACAAAGCTAACTGATAGTGCGAGAGGAAATCGTACAGCTCTTTTAGAAGGAATTAGTCATAAAAAGAAAAGTTGCCTCATCTTGGTTTAGGTTCAGGTACCTGAAAGCACCACAACATCTTTTACATCAAGACCCTTAGAAACAAATTTCTCAGTAATGTTTTCTAAGGGCTCGAAAGGTGATGGAAGCTGATCATTAGCTGCACTCTGACTTGCAGTAAGACTATCTCGACGACCCAAGGACACTGACCAATAGGGTCCTCTAGTCTGAAAGCATTTGACAAAACAAATGAGATCGATTACATGGTACAAGTATCAAACAATTTGATAAAAGACAGTATATTATCTGAGAGCCTTTTGATAAAGAGAAAAAAAAAAACTTACAAGATAAATAGCTTCTCTAGCTGCTAGAGTCAATATATCAGTACATGAAACAGTAGATGGGCAAGCTTTCTCCACATCATCTTTTATTGCATCAATGACTTCGTATCCTCTGGCTGAATTTCGATTAGGGAATGCACTCTTCTCTCCTGTGAATGTACTAGTATCATCAAGCAGCACTGACCCATCGCATCCCTACACAACATATTTCGGTAACAAATTAGATTAATTGGCATTAGCACTATGTTCTTAATATGTTACTACAATAAGGACGGGCATATAAAGATTTCACAAGCATACATTGACAAAACAGTCATGGAAATGCAATCGCAAAAGAGAGGCAGGCATTCTGGTGTCATTGAAAATAGCAGACCAGACGCCATATCTAACGATTTTTGTGAGGTTGGGACAAGTGTTGTCGTAGAATTTATAATCAAGCTGGCCATACACAAAGGAACTGAGAAACAAGATGCCAAGCAAAGGGTTAGTTAAAAGCATATGGCTTTTCATGTTCATGATGGCAGATGCAGTAAACTTTGCTCTTTTCACTATAACATCAGGAGCAAGTAGTAGGTGTTATTTATAAGCAAACACAAGCTCATGCTCAATGCAGAGTAGAGAGTGACAGGGCCACTAAGAATTAAGATGTCTCTTTCAGTTAAGTTTGGTGCTAATCCATGATTAATTAAAAAATATCAACTGTTCTTTACAAAAATAAAGTAGTATGCGTGAGTGCAAGATGAGGCACCCCTTTGAAACTGATAGAAATAAAATACTTCACAAGTTGACTTCCCTACTTCTGCGAGGAAAATGGAATTAATAAATGCGTAAATTTCTTTGGTTGTACAATTTCCTATTTCCTCTGATTGTTTAGAATGTTGGCATATCCTTTAAGAAAACCATTTTCTAGCATTAAATTATATGGTGTATTTAAGTGCGGAGTTGGATAACTGCTAAAATCATCTAAGTAGTAATCCCACCCAAAATGAGTGCTCTCATATTCCGACTTTACCATAACCTCTAATAGCACAACTGAGGCAAGGACCAGTTTTCTACTACTACTGAGATGGAGCTACAAAACTCTTCTTTTTTAAGAATTCAAGAAAAGGTCATCACAAGATGAGATGATCATTATTTACAATAGATTTCAAGTGGAAGTGCATTGATGTATGCACTGAAGGCATTCCAACATATTGATGCACTTGAACCTTGCTCCTTTATGAACAGATTAATTCAATAAAGTATTCAACATCTATTTCATTGTTCAAATCTTTGACAACATAAAAAACCAAAAGCTCTGCCCCCCTCTCTCTCCGTCAATCCATGGGATGAAGGGGCAGAGGCTGTTGTCTACCAAGTCAAGAATTGAGGCCTCACAATCAGTTGCTAATATGCTTTTTTTTTTTTCCAATCACTTCTTTATTCGTTCATGGTTTATTATATCCCTCCCTTAAATGAGTAACTAATGACTATCTTGCCTTTTTTTTTTTTTGGTGTGTAATAATAAGGCAAGAACTGCAAAAAGATAATTACAGCTTTCTTGGTTTTTTGGAGTGACGAATATTTTGGACCAATTTATAGATAATTAAAAACATCATCAGGAGTTTAAGGAAGCCGTGCTAGGGAGTTGTAATTAACTTCATTCTAGTATTAAGTCGGTGTAAATATTCAGTGCGGGTAAAGTTTTAACGACTCGACGTACAAGAATGCCATCTTGTAATAACTGCTCTACTCATCTGAGAGAACTTCAATAGAAGTTTTGCTTAGAAAGGGAAAAAAATAAAGATACCTAAAAGGGAAAAAACATGAAATGTGCTGGAGTATAAAACAGTTGTGCACATTAAGAAATTGATCATAGCAGCCCTGCACTACACTAGTGGGAACTATGAGGAGTGACGCATGCCAGCAATAAGGAGGTTTTGGTGCCCAAATTGAGCAATTACTGCACATTCTACACTTCTTTATCACAGTTGAATCGTATAAAACTAATACATTGTTCTACACTAACAGACTACGGTCCAGATTCATGGTATCAGCATTTTTAAATCAACTTGGATAATTTATGCATAAGCTGGACTTGTATGACATGTCAATCACTACGAAAGAAGTATATTGTATACTAGTAATACTAGCATTGCTGTCATATGTATACTGATATATACAACATAAAGAAAGGCAAGTAATTAGAGTTATTCAGATTCAAAGAACCTCCTGTTTTATACAATTTGAGGCAGGATTCCAAGTATATATTCCTTTTTAAGTTATTGAGTTCTAAACTTATGATCTATACGTACTTAATAATTCCTTAAACAAAGATAGAGTTTGAATCAAGGGACTGGGGTTGGCAATAATTAATTAAATCACAACTGTTGTCTCTTATCTTTTTTTAAGGGAATTAAATTGCATATATTCATATCGTCTTCCTTTGCAAGTCAACTACTGCCAAGCCTAGAAACCACATATAGTGCTGCGTATTGGTGTGCCGGCAGATGATTAGACACGTACTTTCAAATATTTTTCTTTTTTTCCAAAATAAAAAGTGATGTTCTCTGATTTGGAGCTCAAACATGACGGGTAGTACTTTAATAAATGTGGTTCGATGACTGAGGTATTTTTGTTATTAATTAGAGTTTTTACATTTAAGAAATTTTTTGAAATGAGACACTTTATTTATATATTAAATTTATTTTGCGTAAATAAAATTCAGTCAATAGAAGACGATTATTATTAGATGGGTATATGAATACAAAAGAAAGAAATTACATCCCTTCTTTTTCAATTTTATCACGTCACAGTTGTTCTAATGTCTTTCTTTTTCACTATACTAGTGGCAAAACATCATGCTTTGTACCAATTCAATATTCATTCATGGAATTATTTTTTAAGTAATTTTGATAAAATAATTTTAAAATTTAAAATGAATTGTCTATTTATATGTTAGTAAATTATTTATTTAAAATAAGTTAAATAAATATATTTATATGAGAGTAAATTATTTTATTAAATATAAAATAAATATCTACAAATATTATCAATATCGTAAATTTTAAAATATATTGATTATAATAATTATAATACAAAACGAGAGCAGCTTGGTGGATTGGAAAATAGAAGCACCTGTCACTATCGGAAAGACAATATAATTGGTGTAAATGCCTAAAGTGTCCTTACTACCTCAAGCTAGTCATTTTAGCCTCTTATTTAATATTCATCCCATTTTAAAAAGAATAACATGATTTGATTTGGTATAAGATTTAAGAAAATAAAAATAAATTTTTTAAATATTATTGTTAAGATCAATAGGAATCGAGCGTCATGCAAAAGTTAAAAAACAACCTCAAAAAACCATAAGTATGAAGATAAACCATAAGCATACCATAAAGAAACACAAATATTTAACGTAATTTGATCAATCGACCTACATCACAAGAGCTGATGAGCAATACATTATATAAACTAAAATACACAATTAATTAATTAATTGTGTTAGAGTACTCAAATATTTAACGTGATTCGATCTACTGACCTATTAATTAATATTTTGTATTAGATGTTAGAAAATGATTTGAGAATAAGTAATTTAAGTTAAGGATAAGATATAGAAAAAAATTATAGTCTTGATATGTTAAAAGTGACACGTAAAAATAAAAAATTATTTTTAAAATAGCAGAAAAATAAAAATAAATAGAGAGAGTATTATATATATTCTTTTACTTTCACTTGTCCATTATTTCAAAAATAAATTTTCACTTTTATCAAGACTATTATTATTTTATTCTTAGCACTAACTATTTATTCTCTTAAATTGTTTTTTAAAATGTAATACCAAGCTTCAATTAATAAGATTAATATGATAACATATTTGTTTTGATTATTAGTTTTTTAATTAATAAGATTAATACGACAACATATTTGCTTCGATGATTATTTTCTCAAGACATACGTTAAATCCGAATATTACAAGTAAAACGTGAACTGAGACAGTACTGTTGGAATCAACTTTTAAGTGTTGAGGATGAATGCCAGTGAACGTAAAGAGAATTCTTTCCTGGACATTCTTGAAACTTTTACCACTCCACTGGTCTAGTATTTCTTTATCAAAACAAGTTTTGAAAGAACCAACATCTCTTTTCGAAGAGGGTAAGTTCGATGTACTAAAGTTTTCATTATAGTCATAGTTTGAAAAAGGATCCCATTACAAGGATCTAATGTACACTGTCTTATCTTGCATGTATGCCTCTTTGAATATCAAAAATGATTATACACGATAAATTAGGGTTCAAATTCAAAATATTATCTTATATGGACCATAGCCTTATACTAATCAATGGAAAAAAGACAAACAAAAAAGAAGACATCGACCATCTCCTATTTTCATTAGAATTTTAATTACTACAATATTAGAAGGATAAACAGGTTTGATCTATAAGTCGACCTAAATCATGTTAACTCTTAAAGTGAAGAATACAAGGGATTCATCTAACAAGTTCCCGACTAGAGAGAGTAGTTATGTAATGTGTAGTATCCCTAAGAACTCCAGAAATCATAGCAGCAAAACTGCTCCAAGAAGCTTTTAGTACAGTCGTAAAAGCAAGAACAACTGCAGAAACACAAGCAAAAGATCAAAGAGATAAACAAAATGGATCTGGTCTAATCAAAACAGTAAGAAAATACTACCAAGAAGGGAGACAAAATTACCACTTGTCAGTTTTGTCTTGCTCATCTTCAATTGGGGTATAGTTTTTGCTGGAGGTATCCATGGTCTCTACCTGTGGTGGATCCATGTCTATTTTTCTCAAGACGAATGTTTTGTTTATGATTTTGGATTATTGGCAAAAGGAAATTTGGATTATTGCGCTTTGATGGGGGATGTTTGTTTTTGTTTGGATTAGGGCAATATATATAGAGAGAGAAAAGATCGAAGTCTTTCAACTTTCTGTATTGACATACATACCTTTATTCTATCATATTTCTCTGTTTCATTGACGTTTACCTGCGCATTGATCAGTTCGATTTAATTTTATCTATTATTAATTTAATTTATTAATTTTTAATTTTTAAATATGTTAAATAATAAAAAATTAATAAAATATTTTTTATCGATTTTTTATTCTCAATGATTCAATTTTTAATTTATCTAATTAAAAAAATACACATAAAATAAATATATAATTTTTTTAATAATCTGATACAATAGGACTAGATAGAGTAAAATTTTATAGTGCCTTAACATAAGCCTAGTTGTTGCAAATTCTGAGGTAATAGTGCAAACGTCAGTAACATGACGTAAGATTCATTTGGAATAAGATTCACTTCTATCTTCTTAAGAACCATTTTCTTATAATTTATTTATTGATATGATATTCTTCCACAGATTTATTCTTAAGCACCAAATAAATGCTTATCGGTCACTTAAATTTTTTAACTCTCTTTGATTCTTTATTTAATCATTATCACATTTATTGTGCATTTTCCTTCTCCTGCTTCCACATTTCTAGAAAATGACGTGGAAACACACAAGAAAAAAAAACCTTGAAGCTCTCAATCTTTGTATTCATACAAGTGTGGCTATAGCATATTCAAAAATGAAGTTAGAATTTAAATTTATGAAACCTAGCACATTCAAAAATTTAATTTACAAATTGAGCAAGTACTGCACATTCTACACTTCTTTATCACAGTTAAATCGTATAAAACTGATACATTGTTCTACACTAACAGACTTCTGTCCATATTCATGATATCAGCATTTTAAACTCAATTTGGATAATTTATGCATAAGCTGGAGTTGTATGACATGTCGGTCACTACGAAAAATAACAAGTATATTCTGTACCAGTAATACGAACATTGCTGTCATATGTATACCGATATATACAACATTAAAAAGGGGCAAGTAACCAAAGTTATTCAGATTCAGAGAATCTTTTATTTTAGACAACTTAATTCAGGATTTAAAGTATATGCATTCTGAAATTTCTTTTTAAGTTATTGGATTCTAAATTAATAATTTATTAGGTTCTAAATTAATAATCTATAAGTAATTAATGAATTTTAAAAACAAAACATAGAGTTTGAATCAAAGGACTGGGGTTGACCGGATCCATAATTAATATTGTTTGCACTTGATTGAAACTATATAAGTCCGAATGCTATAACAATATACTTAATGAGATTTACAAGTGGGGTCTGAAAAACTATACAAATCCAAATACAACAAAATAATTAGATTTTGAGTACTCAAATCGTCGACTAACTTTAAGTTAACTGCCCTTGGACAAAGCTAAGAATAAATAAAAAGAAAAAAAAAGAGCACGAGGTTTTTCAAATAGTGCAATTCGAGTCATCAGATATGAACAATGAATTTGGTCCGTGTAGTGATAATTCAATGAACAGTGTGTGGTTAACAAAATTAATCTCCTACTCTAATGGCAATAATTAATTAAATCACAATTCTTGTCTCTTATCTCTTTTTAAGGGGATTAAATTATATTCATATCGTCTTCATTTGCAAGTCAACTACAGTCTGATAGTCCACTGCCAAGCCTAGAAACCACATATATTGCTGCGTATTGGTGCGCCGGCAGATGATTAGACACGTGCTTCTAATTCTTTTCTTTTTTGTTTATTAAAAGTGATGTCCTCTGATTTGGAGCTCAACGATGATGGATGGTACTTTAGTGAACGTGGTCAGATGATTAAGATTTTTTTTATTATTAATTCAAATTTCTACATATAAAGAATTTTTTGAAATGATGATTATTAGATGATTAAATAAAATCGAATATAGAAATCCTTACATAACGTGTATAATTGAAAGCACTCTTCTTTCTTTCAAGTGGTAACTCTAGCAGAGCGGAATGTCAGCAGAGCGAAATGTTCCGCTGAATGTCACGAACTTAGACCTTCGCTAAAATTTCTATGTAACACTAATCGATTTGCTCACGAATCTTTCACGATCTTGCCAATATTAGTAAGCCTGCCAATACTAGTAAGCCTTTCAACAAGGGAACGATCTTGGGAATACTAGTAAACCTTTCAACAAGGAAACGATCTTGCCAATACTAGTAAGCCTTTCAACAAGGGAACACTAGATTAAGAATATAAGAGAGCCAAAGGAAAGTTAGATTAAGAAGACAATAGAGCGAAGACTTCTTTAACACTTGAAAGATTGCTTACACTTTCTTGATGGTGGGTACAAATGGGTGACCCTCCTATTTATACTACTATCTAGGGGCCAAAGTGTAATTAATTACTCACAAGTCCCCTACTTATTTATACTTTAGTCCCCTCTCTGGAATCTTCCATACTATTCTAGAGAGAACTAAAGACTACAAGATATTTCTATACAATTCTAAAATTTTCTATACAATTCTAAAATCTTCCACACATCTCTAGAGAGTTTCATACATCTCTAGAGTC
>JAOTQJ010000049.1:25157932-25183532 GCA_025642045.1 Solanum sejunctum | reverse complement strand
AGATTAAGAATATAAGAGAGCCAAAGGAAAGTTAGATTAAGAAGACAATAGAGCGAAGACTTCTTTAACACTTGAAAAATTGCTTACACTTTCTTGATGGTGGGTACAAATGGGTGACCCTCCTATTTATACTACTATCTAGGGGACAAAGTGTAATTAATTACTCACAAGTCCCCCACTTATTTATACTTTAGTCCCCTCTCTGGAATCTTCCATACTATTCTAGAGAGAACTAAAGACTACAAGATATTTTTATACAATTCTAAAATTTTCTATACAATTCTAAAATCTTCCACACATCTCTAGAGAGTTTCATACATCTCTAGAGTCTTCCACACATCTCTAGAGAATTTTACACTTCTTTAGAGTTTTCCAAGAAACTTCAAAAGCTATCCATAGTATTCTAGAGTTTTCCAAAAAACTTCAAGAGCTATCCACAACATTCTAGAGTCTTCTAGAAACTTCTCCAAAACTCTAGTTTCTTCTCCTTGACTCTTCTTATTTTTAAGAATCAGTCGCGGGCCGTCACACTCTCCCCCACCTGATGTTGCGACATTCTTGGCGCAATGCTGCTGTTGGAACTCCCTGTCTCCACCTTCCAACTGCAGCAAGTCTTCGTGCCATCCCTTCTGGTCTTCTCTGGAGTTTGCTCCCTTTCTCCCGCAATCCTAACGCATCTTCCGTCAGCCACGCCTTCCAGTGCCCTCATCCTTGCACTCATAGCCTCTATAGTAGCGCTCATGGCCTCCATCTTGCTCAGTGCCTCCATGAACCGGCACTCTAAGGAAGTGATAGTCTCTCTCATCTCGAACTCCACGGTCTGACATCTACCCAACTCCTTCCGGATGCTATCATTCTTCTCAAGGGTGAACTCTTCCAAGGTCTGGAACTTTTCGTTGAACTGATTCAATCAATTGCCCAAGAACTCTGCTGCTTGCCTGACAACATCCACCCTTGTGACCCATCCTTTGTCGAGCGTGACGTAGGCGAGATCTTCGCTTCGTTCATCATCACTCAAATCAGCAGCCGAAAGTGAGTAGCTTGTTATGGCCTCGCTTGGTATCGGTCCAACTGGCACCTCCTCCTCAATCTTCTTGGAGCTTTTCTTTCCCTTGCGTTTCTTACCAACATTCAGTATAACGTTGGCGATACTGGTGGCCTCCTTCACTTGCCATGCTTCCCTTAGTACGAAACGACTTTGATACCACTCTGTCACGGACTTAGACCTTCGCTAAGACTTCCATGCGGCACTAGTCAATTTGCTCATGAATATTTCATAATCTTACAAATATTAGTAAACCTTTCAACTTTGGATCCTTAATACCTTTCAACTTTGGATCCTTAATGCTAGATTAAAAATACAAGACAACTTTTAAAAAGATGACTTCTTTAACACTTGGAAGATTGCTTATACTTTCTTGGATGGTCTTGGTCTTGGATGGTCTATACAAATGGGTGACTCTCCTATTTATACTACTACCTAGGGGCCAAAGTGTAATTAATAATTACTTACAAGTCTCCCACTTATTTACACTTTAGTTTCCTTTCTAGAATCTTTCATACTATTCTAGAGAGAACTAGAGACTACAAGATATTTCTATACAATTCTAAAATCTTTCACACATCTTTAGAGTATTTCACATATCTTTAAAGAATTTCACACTTCTCTAGAGCCTTCCAAGGAACTTTAAAAGCTATCCACAATGTTCTAGAATATTCTAGAAACCTCTCCAAGACTCTAGTTTCTTCTCCTTGACTCTAGATCCTTATTTTTAAGAACAAGTGGCGGGCCGTCACAAGAAGCTTCTTTGCAGTGTAATGAAGAAGTTTGTCACATTTTTTTTCAAAAATAAAAATATGATTTCTGATTAATGAAAAATATGTACAAAAATGAATTGGGCCCAACCGCATTTTTTAAAGGTAAAACTACACAAAATAGACCTAATTTGAAATTATTTACCCTTAATAGACCCAATCAAAACTCTTTACTCTTAATGGACCCATTACTCAAATTATTTATATTTCTACCCACTTACCCCTTTTTATTTCGTGTGCTGATATCATACTGACATCAGCATAAATACTATGAAATATACCATAACGACATATATGTACCATAATAGTATCATATAGAATGAGCTCAGTCTTTTATGATACTTTGAGGTATATTGATACCCAATAGGTATATAGAATTTTTTTTAAAGAAATAAATAAAAAAATTATTAAACTCTAAATTAGTAGAAAATATATTCATTATAAACTCTGTTGATATATTTATACCATATCGGTATCATATAGGATTGAGCTTAATCATCTGTAATACCATGTTGATATATGTATAACATATTGATATATCATACAAGCAGGTGCTGACGTTAGCATGAATATAAATAGTATAACATATTGAGGAAGTAAAATTTTAATAGTATAAGAATACAAAAGGTATATAAATATAAATAATTTGCTTTAAATAATACAATCTTAGTTTTTCCTTCTTTTTAACAGGTATATCAAGTCCAAATATTAGAAGTGAAAAGTGAATTGAGGAGTACTATTGTAATCAACTTTTTCAAGTGTTCAAGATACGGATTGGAAATTGGTCCAGAATGGCAGTGGATGCAAAGAGAATTCCTGACCATTCTTGAACTCTCTCGTCTCTCATTTTCCCCCAAATCCATAATTTATCAATCGAGCCCTAGCAAATGAAAATTTTACTACTCTGCATTGGGGTTCAACATTTAAAACAATATCTAATACGGACCACAGCCGTATACTAATTAATTGAAAAACATACATACAATGAAGAAGACGTCGACCACATTAGATCTTTAGTTACAATGTAAGACGGATATAAATCGACGTAAATTTAAAGTGAAAGAACACAATGGGTTCATCTAACAAGTCTAAGAACACCAGAAATCATAGCAGCACAAATACTCCAACAAGCAATCAGTACAGTCGTAAAAGCAGGAACAACTGCAGAAACACAACCAAAAGATCAAAGAGGTAAACCAAATGGGTCTGGTCTAATCAGAAAATACTAACAGAAATAGTCATACGAACTAGAAAGAGAAAAGAGGGCAAACTGGCGACAAGGGAAACAAAATTACCACTGGTCAACAATTTTGTCTTGCTCATCTTCAATTGGAGGATAGTTTTTGCTGGAGATATCCATGGCCTCTACCTGTGGCGGATCCATCCCTATGTCTCTTTGAAGATGAAGGTTTTGTTTATAGAAATTTGGATTATTGAAGGGAGATGGACAGGCAAAAGGAAATTTGGGTTATTGCGCTTTGATTGGGGAGAGTTTGGTTGGTTGGATGAGGGAAAAAAAATAAAAATAAAAAAAAATATATATATATATATGGAAACAAGATTTAAAGTCTTTAAACTTTCTGTAGTTATTCTACTGCCTATACCTTCATGCTTTTATTCTATCATATTTTTTTCATTTCGTTGACGTTTCTCCCTTTTCTGTTGACTTAACTTTCCAACTCAGCTATAAACAAGGTTCTGGTAAGTGACACAATAATTTGGGCTAATTTTGTGTCATTTGTCAATATATAGAATGTTCAATTTGTTAGTCAACTTAAACCACTAATTAAGGGTTCGTCAATTCATTTTCTTCATTATTATTAGCTGACAATGTAAAATGTGCGTTACTATTTTTAAACAATAGAGACCATGATGAAATTTAACATGCTAAGTTAGCAAATACACTAGACATGATCGTGAAAAGCAGAGTAGGAGATTCAGTAACGAATTTTATAATTTGTCAAAGCATTTCATTTTCTTTTGATTGCTGTTGAATCTCCTGCTTTGGAAGTCATTACAGAAACCTACTTCTAAACTCCAAGGTCTGCAGGAAAAAACTTCCTGGATGATAAACCTATGTTCCTCTCAAGGTGTTAATATTGACAACAAGCCAGAGCACCTACTGGCTCCAACTCAATTTTCGCCTTCAAGCTATCTACACAGCGCATATATAGAGGTCTCCATTGTATTCACAAGTTCAGCTCTTGTTGAAAGAGAATCCTTGAAAATGACTGCTACTGCCATCCCAAAATCAGTTCAGATTTTGTTATTGCACCCAGTTTTGGCAATGACTTCACATTTGCATTAGTGCTATACACCGAGCAGGGTGGGATTAACTGTGGACAGGGCCATAGGAGTTGAACGAGCGAAATCATGGGGCTCCACTATTAAGTTAGAATTTCAGTGATGCACAGCTGGCCTGTCCCAATTGAACAGAAGATCAAGTGTCCAGGCATGAAGAAATGCCCATCTCATGAATGTATTCGCGTAAGCAGTCCATCATTTGGAATCTAATTTTCACTTCATTGACAGTTCTTTCGAGAGCTACCTCTCTAGCGATAAACGCCCTTGGTCAAGATTGTATGTTATGTGCTCTTTTTGAGTTTTCAACTTTTCCTGTAAAAGTTATATTATTGCATTGACGATCACAACTGACAAACCACAAAAGAAAAAAGGAAAAAAAAAGGAGAGGAGAGGAATTGAAGGTACTTACTTTGACTCGCATCCCACCAACTGGTTTGAGGAAACAAGGTACATCTGGCTGATGAGAGACTCTCATAAATGGATGTTCTAACAACATGGTCGCCGAGGGCCTCTCCGCTGGGTTCCTACAGAAACAACAGCGCAAGAAATCTTTCCCTTCAGGTGATAATGTTTCTGGTATTGGAGGAGTATCTTTTAGAACCTTGAACATGGCCGCAGCCTGCAAAAATGAATATGGTTAATTGGTGCTGCTCTTTACAGTCAGTCTGACAAGTTGCTTTACAAATTAAGCCTACATAAAAGGGATAAAACTAATATTCTACTGATTCAAGTGTTGTAAGATTTTATGTCCACGTTTATGAGATAACATTTGTAAGATAACTAAGTATTGACTTCTGATTAGAGGAAAGACCAGGATGAAAGGAACTCTTGAACTCTCTGCTATAGAGCAACGACGGAAAAGGAGGGGCAAATAGACAAGTTGCTTGATTTTGTTGGTTCTATGAAGAGACAGTAATGTATCTCTGCACTGATGTACTCACGTAATCACTGCAGTGCCTTTACTGCAGATTTAAATAAATAAATAAAATTACATACTGATCCACTAAACAATATTTGTTTGCCACCAATGAATAGGGATATTATATGAAGCCATTTACTACAAAACATATCAACTTAAGTGTCATGAAATCAAAAATCCTCTAGACACAATGCAAAATATAGTAGCATCAGTCTTATTTAGCTTAATTACTACTACACGAAAACCTCCACTTCACTCTAAGAGATAGGGTCGCAAGAAAAATAATTCATAAAAAGGGTCAGACTTCTTGAAGACCCCATGAATCTAAGGGAGCATGGCAGCATGCAAAAGAATTGCATCTCCATCAAGTAAAGTCACATGTGAGCTAAGCATGATGAAAAACAAGATTATGTGTGAGTTAAGCATGAGAAAATCAAAGTCCTTACTGCTTCATATTCACTCCATGGTGGTCTGCCATTCAGCATTTCAATTACAGTACAACCCAAACTCCATATGTCAGTGGCAAAGGCGAGATCAGTGGTATTTTCCGTCTGCATAACTGAGTGCAAGAGCTGCCAAGTAACAAAAGGTATAAACATGGCTGTATGAGAGGCAAGAGAACATAAGAAAGAGTGAATGTTTCAAAGAAAGTACCTCCGGAGCCATCCAGTAAGGACTTCCCTTTAAGGAGAGATTAGCTGCTTGCCCATTGAGCTGCACAGAAAGAGTAAAGGCTCAAGATCAAACATAAGCCAAGGAAAAATAGACCTACAACAGATTAAGTATCCTAGTTATGACAGTTAGAGTTGTCATTCTACACATTATTTTTCCTGTTGGGAGTCATTCTTCCTGATAGATAATGCTACATGCACGGGCTTCGAGGAAGAGGGAATCTCCTAACGACATGTTTACTTCCGTTATTGCAACAAATATGAGTATACTCCATATTTTGAGTTGAGAACTTACATGCTTAGCCATCCCAAAATCTGCAAGCTTCACGACCCCATAAGCATCAACAAGCAAATTAGCCCCTTTTATGTCCCTATACATGTAAAAAATTGACTTGTTCTTCAGAAGGTTCGGTATAATCCTCCATCATAAGTGAATCTCAGACTTTTACCTGTGAATGGTGTTTTTGCTATGCAAGTAAGCCAATCCACAAAGAATATGGCGAGTAAAATTCCGTACTATGGATTCTGTAATTGTTTCACAATGATCACGGATGAATTTATTGATAGAACCAGGATGAACATATTCCAGATAAATGTAAAATCGGTCACCAACCTGCACAATCAAAGAAGTAAAGAATCTCATTGAGGACAATATGCACAGATGAATCAAGTCAATAACGTAATTGAAGATTAAGAATTACTTACTATTTCACTGCCGTAATACTGGACAATATTTGGGTGCTTGAGATGACTAAGAACATTAATTTCCTATACCAACATAAAAGTTAAAGATAGTTAGAAGTTGAAACCATTTGACAACAAAGATGTCTTCATGTGCCCATGATGGTAGCTTGGTGGTAGCTAATTTAAGAGTATTCACATTCAACAGTCCATACTCAATGAGCTTGGTACTGCTGCATTAAATAGTTGATATGGTCCAGTTCATCAGTCAAGATGCAAAACTTTAGACAACTTTTGTCCCAGATTGTGTGGCACATTTCTCCATGTGAGATTCAAATTACGTAAACTTTGACTATTGTTTTAAAATATATTTTTTCACCTTATTGACTTGTGAAAAATTGCAACTTATAGTGTTTTTCATATAATTTTTTACTATCTAAATTTTAGTTTTGAGATATTGATTTTATCTAATTCAACCTAGCTTAAAAAATTAGTCAAATTGGCTCAGAAAGGGAAAAGAGCCACATAAATTGGGAGGGAATAATAAACAAAGCCAAGTGTTAAATGACTAAAGAAACAAAGAGAATGAAGGAAATATAACCTGCTCTAATTGCCTTATGCTCTCAGCAGATTTTGGGTCATCTGGTAATAATTCAACTTCTTTCATCGCACATAACGCTCCAGTTTCTCTGGTTAAAATAAAACACTGGGCAACATTAGAAACTTATCGGTGTATAGGAGCAGAGAAATATGTTTTGCAATGAGATCTATTTGGAAATTGTACCTGTTTGATGCAACATATACACTTCCAAATGTTCCACGCCCAATAAGCTTCCCCTTTTGCCATTGGCCTTTGACCGGTGTCAACTCTGCATTAGGGGGAACTGGTAGAACGGAAGTAGGGTGTGAATGAGTGGTACCTAAAGGAGGAAGTGGTAGTGGGTGGACATTTCCCTGAGTACTACTCTCACGGCGTGCTGTTGAGCTCTCATTTGGTAATAATGGATGCAAGGGTGATGCAGGTCCACTTGAGATCTTTCCACCCCTCTGTGGACTTACTCTTGGACTGTGATGAGGAGAATTATCAACACTAAATGCATTTTTCTCCGGGAGAACATGGTAAGAGAAACCTGAATACTGAGTGGTGTCCGATGAAGGCATCTCCGGGGCAGAATAAACTTGAAAAGCACCAGCGAATGCCATGTAATTGTGACATAAAAGATCCCCAGCTTTTAGTGGGCTGAGTCCAGGACTTGAATAAGGAGTTGTTGGAGCACTAATGGGTGCGCTGATCCTGATATCAGAAACTCTATCAACAACATGCAGCTTCTGAGGTGTTTTCCTAGACAACCGACTTCCCAAGTGCTCTTTTTTCTTCTTTCGAGCATCTTGGCTTGATAATCTGCTAGAAGAACACCACAAATACAGGTCAGAATAACCAAAATTTACACGAGCTTGCTAGCTGAATGAGAAATACCATAAGAAAAAAAGGGAATATCCTTCCAAAATCCTTTTTTTTCACTTTTTGCCCAAAAGTGCACGATCAATGATGACCTCAATCATGCTTTTTATGGCAAAACTACCCATACCAATGAGTCGATAGTAGCTCATTTAGCTGAGGCGAACCACCAATCTCAGCATTAGAGTTCAAGGGTCCTTTCATCTCCAGCACTGGCTTCTTTTCCTTTTATAGGACGAGTTAAGATCTATCCATGAAATTTAACTCTCCTCCAAATGTGTAAAACTATTAACCCAAAAGCACAAAATAATAATACAGTAGAAGAAAAAATGTGGTAGAGCCCAGAATAAAAGGCTAGAACTTACAAGGAAACCCCAAATATTCACGTAGCCTGATTTATTCTTCGCAATTGAAAATAAAATAAATTGGAAATAAACAATTATTCATCTAATCCTATATGAGAATTAGAACAATACTATAAAATAAAATTTAAAAAGTGTTCATAAAAGATTACGTACCTCCCATGGGAGGTTACATCATTGGAAGAATCCTCTCCAGTTCTATGATGCGCATGCGCGTCTATGGGCGATGGCAATGGTACATTTGATTCATTCGGAACCGCATCAGAGTCGTGGCGGAGGACAAGATGCAATTCCGGCAGAGGCAAAGGTTGCGGAAGTGGAAGATCGGTGGAACATTTGGACGGCAAATTGTCGTTGGAACAGTGAGAACGCCAGTCATCACCATCATTTTCCGTAAGATTTTGGAGTTTTTTCGCGCGATCGTGTCGGCGCTTCCGGGCGAAGAAGAAAGCCGATTTGATGCTGAAACGAATGCCTCCACCGGAGGCAATGAGGCTATCGTCGGAGTGTACTTTGGAGGTGGAGGATGACGAACCGGAGGTAGATGAAAAGGCGCTCTGCCACCAACGCATTGCCTGTCGTAGTTATGATTACAAAATGCATGGTACGTTTGAGGCCTGAAAGAGATGATAATACTGTACAAAACCTTGAGTCAGGAGCATAGCTTTCGGGGGGAACAAAAATCAGAGGAACCTCAAATAATGGGATACTCGCCGGCGTCGGCTTAGTCGGCGTCGGTTGGTTCCCGGAAAAAATTCTGAAAGGATGAATGAATAGAGAATTATAAGGAAAATGATAGGAAAAAAAGACTACAAAAATATCTCCATCGTGAGGTCAAAATAAACTCTCTCCCTTTTCCCCTGAAATTCTTCGTCTTCTTCCTCCTTTTTTTCTATCATTTCATCTAGTACATTTCTTTTATTCCAACTTTTAATTAAAAAATATTTTTAAATCATTAAATAACAAAAGTACTCCATTATTGTACTCCACCTATTTTCAATTATCTTTGACGGAGAAAGACCGACAAATTTAACCACTCTAATCTCTTTCATGTTGAACGATTTGCTGGGGTCTTTCCTTTTTCTTTGGGGGTCCGTCCCAAATGGGAGAATTTAGTAATACAACAGTTTTAATAAAGTAATGTGGGCACTGGAATATGGGAATTATTTTTTAATTAAGTATTTAGTTATTGTGTTAAAAGTTAAGACTTAGATCTATTATGTAGTGTTATGTTTGATTTGAAGTTATAAAAAATAAATTTTTTATAATTATATTTTTACGATACTTATCAAGTATTTTTATTTATTTTAATCTTTTTAAATTAAATAATTATTATTTTAATAAATTAATTACACATTAAAACGTTAATTTTTAATTTAAAAAAATAGATTATTTGTGTTTAAAATAAAAAAGTTGATAAATAGTAGTAAAATCAAACAAACTATTTATACTTACGTATAAAAATTGCAAGTTGTAATATTAGAATGTATACAATTTTATCAATCGTCCAAAATATAAATAATTAGAAAGTCTCACACACACTTCATATAATAAAATATAGGTTAATTTATTTAAATAAATTTACTAGTATAAATATAAAACATATATTTAAGAAAATAAAAAAAATGATCAAAAGGATCTGAGGAGTATTTTTATCTTTACATATTAATTTTATGGTATTAAATTTTATGTATTACTAATATCATCACAAATAGAAGGTATTAGTTATACACCTTATAATATTAAATAGGGTGTATAACTAATGCATGTATCAACTATACATACATGAATCAAACATTTCTATTAAATTTAGCACTAAATAATACCATACATAATATATGAACTATTTATACTAATACACTTTACCGAATGATTTTTTAAAATTTAAATATAATAATATTTTAATATTCAATATTCACAGAATAACCTCAATTAAATCCGAAACATGTAACGTAGGGCTTTTTTGAGTGACAATTCAAAAATTTTTATAAAAAAGAAATAGTCTCATCATTAGGCATATACCTGTGTGGTATTTTGTTTAGTTAACCATAATTAGTGGATTCGAAAATAAGTTATTTATACTTATTTATTTTGCTACGCCAGCTTATGTTTGTGGAGATATCAAATTTAAGTATTTTGATTTTAAAAAAAATAAAAACAATGTTTTTACGTTTTATAGATTAACTTCTTTTATAAAAGATATTGAATATTTTCAAAGTAGAAAAATTATTTTTATGTAAAAAGAAATAATTTTTTATTTTGTGACTAATTTAATCGTTTGATCAAAAATTGAAGAAAGAGACCTATTCATTGTAAACTTTTGAAATAGATGAGAATTTTCATGTTATTTATATTTGACAATTGGCATCATTAGTGAGGTCACTATACCTTTTTATTTTGATATTTTCAATAATTCAAGTTGCAATTATACTTTTCTCATATGAAAATATTACGGATACACTTGTATTTTATTTTTTATTTTTCTTTGTTGCAAGAGTTCGAAATTATAATAAGCTTCTATTATTCTTATAAAAAATGGTATTATTGTTCGATGAAAATTAATAGGTAAAAGGTCCTATTAAGATTTCAAACATTGCAATAATTATAATAAAACAAAGTAAAATACTTAACATCAAGTTATCAACTTTTTAATTAAATTCTATTACGTAAGATTGATGTTATATCGAGAGGTTAAATAATTTATAAAAATATTATTAACAATTTCATACCTTAAAGCTAAAACATAATATTATAAGAGTACATGTGGTGTTTATTATTGAAAAATATTAAATTTAATATTAGACGATCAATTTTATTGAACACCACATGTGAAAAATGGAAAAAAGAACAACCTGGATGAAGAAATAACGTAACATATCACTTCATAGGAAAAGAACAAACAAAACAACAACATACCCAGTGTAGTCCCACAAGTAGGATCTGGGGAGGGTGACTTGTACGCAGACCTTACCGCTACCTCCTAGAAGTAGTGAGGCTGTTTCCTTAAACCCTCGACTCAAAAACCATTAGCGAAAAGAACAAACAAGAAGAAGAAATAATGTCTTGCCCATTTTTTTGAAATAACGTGTTTTCCCTTTTTAATATTAGGGGTGGCTATTGACCAGTTAAATTAAATTTGAGTGAATTATAATAGTTCAAAATAATAAATAAATTAAGATCTATTCTAATTCAAATTTGCTTGGGTCAACATGGATTGGGTAATGAGTTATAGAACGAATGAAAATCCAATTCAATTCAACTTTTATTAAATTTTATTTATTTGTTTATAATATTTTAGTACCTAATAAAATTATATATTTTATATTATGTCTATATTTAATATATCAAACTAAAAATAAAAATTTTTAAAATTATTTTAATAAAATATTTTTAAAATTATTTTAAGTTGTATAATAATTTAAATTTTAATGAATTGAATTGAAATGGTGGAGCCGATAAATCATAAAATGAAGGGATTATTTCATGTTGATGATGAGGTTGCAATATTGAAAGGGACAGACCTTGTTCGGAGCAACGACTTGGAACTAAATGAATGTCAACACGTATAATAAAAAATTCGTAGGGTGTGTTTGGCAGGAAAGAAAATAGAAAGTGTGTTTTATTAAATTAAAAAGATAAATACTGTACTGTACTTATTTTTTGATATTTTGTAAGTAAATATTTTGTTATTTTGATTTTTGTAAGTATTTGTTGTTTTTTGTAGTTTAATTATTATATTATTTAGTAAAGCTTTGAGGGATGTCCTAAGAGTTGTCTAGAGGCAAGAAGCGTTTAATGGTATATATTAGGATGATAAAAGATATGTATGATAGAGTCAAAATTCGAATAAAAATGATGGGAGAGACTTAGAGTATTTTTCTATTGAGATGCGACTTCATCAAGGATCTATGTTTTTTTTTTACTTTAGTAATAGATGAGCTAACACGATCTATTCAAGAGGAGGTTTCATGGTGCATACTCTTTGTGGATGACTTAGTATTGGTTGATGAAACTCAGGATAAAGTTAATAATAAGTTAGAGGTTCGAAAATATACTCTGGAATCTAAAGGGTTCAAACTAAGTAGGACCAAAACAAAATATTTTGAGTGTAAATTTAGTATTGCGAGGGATGAAACAGACATTGTAGTAAGGCTTGCCATTCAATTTATTCCAAAGAGACATAACTTTAAATATCTTGGGTCCATCATCCAGAATAATGATGATATCGATGATTATGTCATTGGAACAACATAGACGATATCAACTCATGTATATGATTTATTTGATTTGTCACTTTATTTCTAAAAAATTTTCAATAATTTTTTTAATCAAATTTTAACGATTAAACTGATAATCAAATTGATAATAATTAATAATTAATAAATCAATAACTAATAAAATAATATTTTAATAATTTTATAACAATTTAACATATCTAAAAATCAATAAATTTTAAAATCCAAGTGAATCGACTACAAATATGTCCCAGTATTGCTACAAACATCTAGAATTTAAGGGACAGAACAGGTGATATGACACCTTCTTTGTCCAAGAAATATCATTATTTTCTCTCCCCTTTGTCTGTTGGTCTTTTCTCTATTTTTCTATTTATTTATATATGACAATAATTTATATAGTTATATATAATAAAATAATATAATTAAGGAATATCGGAAGTGATCTGGGATCTCTCTTTGGCCAAGAAAATCATAATATTCCTTTTGACGTTCTCTGTCTCTCTATTATTTTTTTATATGCTATATATAAAATGTTAAGAATATCACTCATTTAACTCTTTTAGTTGTATCAAGTATGCAGTGATACGTTAAAAGATTTTTTTCAAAATATTCTTTAATATAAAAATTAACGATCTTTATTCCATTATCCCCACGACGTTGTATGATCATAGCCCCTTAAATAATTAATAGTCATATCATGATATTATTTGGTATTCAATATTGTAATCCTATAAAAAGATACTATAAATTATAACTCTCTGAAAATTATTATATTAGCCTTTAAATTTTTATATTTTCGATACGTACTTATTATATTTATATTATAATTAGACTTGAATAATAAAATACAGGGCTATTGAATGGTGATCGATTTGTATGTATGGATGTTGACAAGATCTTGAAAAATTGTGCATTGATTTTGTTATGTTTTTTTTTTCTTTTAATTCTCAAGGATAAAGGTTGTAGAGAATTTATCTTTTATCTCGTATTTTGTATGAATTTTTTTTATCATAAATTTATAATTAATTTTAGTTAAAAAATAATTTTTTAAAAAAAATTTTGGCACTCATTTGAGAAACATAAATAATAACCAAATTTTTTTAAAAATAATTTTCTTATTCCACTTAATTTTGAAAAAAAATTAGGATGAGCTTTATATAGAGGAAAAAGTTATTTTTAATTTTCTTCATCATTGATTGACTTTCAAAATATTTTTTCTCTAGGAAAACAGAAGCATCTTAAAAGTCAAAAAATAGGGGAAATAAGTTTGGTAAATAGTTCAATGTTAGTTGTAATTAGCCAGGTCTTCCGGTGGTTGGTTACGTTAATGGAAATTGACTATATACTAAGAAAAGTCATGCTGGATTTATCAAATTTCAACATTCCTCTTAAAACAATAAAGATATCCATTCATGCTTAAAACTAAATTGCTTTTATGACGCAGCCACGGGAGACCCAAGCTTAGCCTTTGTGTGCATTCCTCAGAACTTGAAACGACTACAGTCGCATTTTCCATTTACTCATTAATGCACAGGTTTATTATTCTAGAACAGTACAGCAAAAGCTTCTAATGTCTTTTGACTGTGTCCTTATACACCACGACGGTCAAATTAGAACAGACAATGTTGAACTAAGGGGCTTCAGATGCTTCTGGCAGTTGCAAAATAGCATTGAGCAAAATTAGCTATCAATTAGTGTTGCCTTAATCTTACAAACAGGGATGGCCTCATTCTTGCTTAAGAGCTTCCAAGTTGGATGAACATCAATATCATGCAGGGACACTTTGTCTTCAACATCTAGCTGACTTACGTCGACCTCAATTTTTTGACGTATATGCTCAGCTGGGCATAAGAACTTTAGGGTAGGTCTGATCTTGTTTAGATAACCACCTGCTTTCAATATAATAAGGAAAAAACATTTTCAATGAAAGTTTTTAAACAAATATATGCACGTTGGATATTCTAATGGCAAAATTAATTGCAAAGGAACACAGCACTGTTTCAAAGCATATCTATAAGCAGTATAAAAGGACGTCAAGGAAACATGAAAATGATACCACCACAAGATTTCTGATAAAGAATTCCCATTAGTTTGAGGTGTCTAGACAGCAAGTGGAAGGCATTACTTCACATAATTTGAACAGAATTAATCCCATTAAACAAGATAACCCTTTCGCGTGCTGATACTAGAAGGCATTTTTTCTGAAGCATATACAAAGAGCTTTTGTGACCACGCGGGGCTTAAACCAAAATTAGTTTATCATGGGGTTCCACAAGAAGAAGTATCAGGCTTCAAAGCATCCTACTGAACTACTTGAGAAAACTCTTCCAGAAATATTAGTTCCTCTTAATTCTCAAAAAACAAATATTAGTTCCTCTTTTCTAAGGATACAAAAACAGGAGCTTACTAGTGCTGGAACTGGATCAGAATAGACAAAGAAAGGAATATTAAAATTGTAGAGCATAAACCATCTTCTTATTTCGATATTTAAGTTAATTGTTTCAAGATGATTGATGCAGTTAAATTGAACGATAAAATGAAAGTTTGCATGAACTAATTTGACAAGCAAAAATGGTGGGCTGGAAACTCGGACAGACAGAGGCCAATATAACAATCCTTTAAATCACCATCCCTTTTCGGGCCTGATATTTTTGAGCTGAGGGTCTTCCGGAAACAACTTCTCTATCTCTATGAGGTAGTGGTAAGGTTTGCGTACATTTTACCCTTCCCAGACCCCACTTATGGGATTCTATTGGATATGTTGGTGTTGTAAAATCACCATCCATTCAAAGCACATATATCTAAGAAAGCACAAAGGGACATTAGCCTAGGTTCAAGATGAAATTCTCACTAAAAAGTTCTTGAGATGGAGATCTCCATTGAAAGCTGTATATTATCACTGAAAGGTACTTGGGTTTGATTTTTCAGATAATGCTAGAGAAGGATTTGCATATCGAGCCGATAAGTTGATATATTCACTGAATCTAAGGATACCAAGACTGTGATTATTTGTTACCGACTTAAAATACAGGGTAAAATATCTTATTTCTTAGCTTGCAACTAGCTGGAGTTGGCAAATGTATGCTCCTAGAATATTTGTCCTTCCGTAATATAAAGGTGAGTATAATAACTACAGCTACGGCTGGGAAGGGATTCTCTTGAATATTGGATCACATAAAATATTGATATGTTCAATTCTCCTCATTATGCAGCTTCAAATAGTTTCCTGAAAGTAAGATAGTGTTGGAAGATAATCCAGAGAACTGGATAAAAGAAGCAGTACTTCTTTATAGGTGCTATGCAAATATAAAATAAATAACTCTAGGAATTTCAGCAATAAAAAGTGTTATCCTTGATAACCTTCAAGACAGCATATATACCATGATGTTGCAGAGTAATCAACTTCCAAAGTTTACACGAGTACCCTCAGTACGGTTAGATCACCTCACGAGGATATTAACAAAGAAAATAGAGAACTTCCTCTCTTTCAAAGATTTTTGTTTGTCAGAAAAAGAAAAAAAGGAATTTGAAGTATTTGGACTTTCTGGCATTGAAAGTTCATATCAGCCTATATGGTGTTTCCGACAATAGTTTCCTGTCAAAGCCATGCATGTCATATTTCTATATTTAATTTCAACCAGAACTAGTTCACAGAAATCACTCAGAAAATTTGTAATTTCACACACTCAAGAGGAAACTCAGCCAGCAATGGAAAAGTCTATAAGTAAAAAAATGCAGAGAATGTTATGTGAGCAGTAAATTTCCCAGGTAGGCCTATGCTGAAGCTATTGTATTTTAATGGTGAGCTACTTCTCCTATTACGGAAAGACAAAAAAGAAGAAGAAAAGCCTTTACCTTTCTTCAGACCAGGGCACTCGTGCTCCCCTTTGAACACAACAGGCACGTTCACCCTTAATTTTGTTCCATCTTCTGCCCATACAAAGACCAAATTCAATATCTTCCCAGTATCTTCATCCCTATGAATCTATACAGATAACAAAAAGAAAACACCAGTTTAAACTAACTATTTAACACAATTCCAGTGACACTTAATCCAGTTGCAACTGAACAAAATGTTGGATAAAATTCTAATTCATACAATTTTCTAATTCGAATTCATTAATCTATTAAAAATTTAAAATGTAAACCTTCAACATACTTTTCTTTTATCAAACTAATTCTTCAACCGTTCTATAATATTTTCGTATCACTAGTAAACCATACAAGTCAGTGTAATATCTTTAGCTCAGGATTAATTTCAAATAGAACAGCGGGAGTAAAACTAGAAATATAACAGAATATACAAGAACAAGCATCACTTGCCTTAATGGGAAGTACTTTTCCAGATTCCAGTAAAGTTGAGGAGCCAGAGCCAGCACGAATCTGAAGAGGGAAGACTGTAGAATAGAAGAAAGGGAGATCAACCGAATCAATGATCGTTTTAATCTGCTTCCTTTCAGTTGTAAGGAGGAACTTTCTAGAAACAGAATTTGCAGCGATAACGGAAGTTGGATCGTCAGGTTTTGACTGGACGTATTCCTGCGAGAAGACGACGGCCGGAATTCGACCTTGCGCTCGGTCCCTACTAGAAACTCTGCTTCCGGTGACCTCCCTAGGGATCGCTTGGATTGTAAAATACGATCTTCTACCAGTTTCCTCCGTCAACCTCTGAACTCCGGCGATGGTTGCCACCGCACGCCACCATTTCGACATGGTCTTCCCTGTGAAAGCGTTGGAGAAATGGTATGTTCCCTGATGGAAATTCGGGTTTAGGGTTCTACCGCATACCATTCGGAGGGTTTAAGCTTTCTGGGCTTTAATGGGCTTATGCGAAGCCCATTGTGTAGTTAGCAATAATGGACTATAACGTTTACTTGGGCCTATTTGAAATACACAAGGAAACCCACTAAATGAAGCCCAATTAGCTCAGGTTTGTAAATGGGATCATTTTGCACTTCTATCCTTATTTTGTGCTGGTCTTTATTTTATGTCCCTCGCAATAAATGCTTTTCCACGAATCATAAATTTATATTTTCTTATCATAATATCTTATAGTCACCCATTTTATTATATTGTATTGTTGGTCTGATTTAAATAAAATATTTGTTTTGATTGTTACTTAAATTTTATAATATAATATTGTTTAAATCGATCGTTAGGTAACGAGGAAAGGATGTGTAACGATCGATTATGTTTGGTTGCATTGTTACTCTAATATTTTCTTCTTATTTTTTACTTTATTTGTTACTCCTATTTAATAATTTTATTTTATCATTTATCTTATCTTTTCATGATAGTTCTATCACATATCTTGTAATTATTTGTAGATTTATTATTCAAATTAATAATATATGACATCATATTCATTAAAATAATAAAGTACGATATAATATAATATAATATATTATAAAAATAAGATATAACAATCATTCAAAGTGTAAGAGGAAAAACGTGCAAGTTTATATTAAAAAATATATATATAATGAATTATGAGACTTTTTTATTATGCCATTTGTTCCCCCACATTTCACTTTACATCCTTCTATCAATTCATTTTTTTCATTATCATTCATTTGATTTTTGTATATTTTTATTTTAATTAACCAACTAAGATTTTAATATGCAATGGTTTGATAGACGTTATCAAGGAAACTTCACATCAACCTAAAAAGCTTGGTTTGATGTGTCAACTCAGCATCAATTTTTTATCCCGTAAATTACTGGGGATATTTGCCCACACATTTACGTAACAGTGCCTATTATCTGTTTCTACTTTTTCTCAATCAACAAATACTCCCTCTGTTTCAGTTTTCTCTTTAATTATGCCCCTTAGCTTGTCATGTCAACCACTTTAATATTGAAATGTTTTTAATAATTTTACTTTCAAGGATTGCAGGCTTATTAAAAATATGGCAAGATCAGTTCATGACACAGTTTTTTTTTTCATCAACTGGGATGCATAAAACTAAAATGTGACTAAATTTGTAAGATAAAAAGCTGTGTCATGGCATGTCCATCGACTAAACTCATATGTTATACCAATGTATTTCATTTACATTTGAATATGTAATTTTATAAATAAAGTTTGAAAAGATAATTTATAAACATATTTTAGCCCTATTCAAAAGGTAAAAAGATTTGTTTTTTCTGCACTGCATACTCCTACGGTAGCAAAATCATAAAAGTTTAACAAGGAGTAGACCAAATTATCTACTAGTCTACTAGATTAAAAAGGAAACTATTTTCTGCACAGAATTTCTTTTTCTTTCTCAATAAAGTAAATATCAGTTTTGCTAATCAAAAGTCAGATATCCCGAAAAAAGGGGCTACACCAAAGCAGCGCAAGAGTTGCAACAATTCAAAAGGTGGATTATGTTTCCGGAATATTTGGAATTATAGACAAATTTCATTATGTTCCATAGTTTCTTGATTATTATAGGAAACTATTGTTATCATTATTGTATTTGTGATATATGTTGAAGAAGGTTTTAGACCTAACTCACACCCCAAAAGCTAGAGACTACCCATCCCATTAACCACCAATGTGGAATTTTGTGTCTCAACAGCCCCCCTCACGCTCAGTGCTGGTGCGTGAATAATTTTTCGAGAGCTCAACATTGGGTGAAACGGGCCCTGCTCTGATATCATATTGACGGGCCCTGCTCTGATACCATATCGAAGAAAGTCTTAGACGTAACTCACACCCCTAGCTCGAAGTCGGGATATTCTACGAAAAATGCAAAATCGTAAAGTAAAGAACTCTTAGGAATAAGGATTGACTAAACCTTATAAGGAGACCACCCATCCCATTAAGCACCAACGTGGGATTTTGTATCTCAACGGTATATTATAACAATAATTATTATCTCTAGTAACTATTTATTTGTTAAGCATTATTATTATGATTTTTCATAAATCAAATATTCATCTCGTAAAAAAATGTATGACTTTGAATTCTAGTGATTTTATGTAATACTTTAGGAAGTAAGAGTGAAAAATATAATCTAATGCTAGAAATAATGTGTAAATTCTCATATGATCATGTCATATTTAGCTATGACATTTCTGAAAGACTTTACACAATTCTGTCATAAAGCAATACCTTGTTGATTCTTTTATGAGGTATTATGCAAAATAATTAACTAACAGTTCTTATCTCAAATTATTTTTTTGAACTAATGATAATAGTTTATTTTTAATAAAAAGTCATTCAAATTTATTTTGCAATAAAAAAAAATTGGTCAAATATTATCATTTCACATACAAAGTCATCCAATTATTACTATTTCACAAATAAGATCATTCAATCAATTTAAACAATATTTCTGATATATATTGATTTTGTTTCTTCCTCGTCAATCATTTTTCTTTACGCAAGCACTTTGGCTTCTTTTTCTCCATTAATATCTCTAGTAATTTTTTTTATATTAACTTAGTTCAGTGTAAGTGCTTTGCATATAAATATCGTATTAATTTAAAAATTATATATAAATAATATTTATTATCAAATAAATATAATATTACATAAATAAATTTAAATAAATATTATTAGTTTGATGTAATAATTTAGTCCATTGTGAAACGGCGAAGATGAAAAAATCAATTCAATTACTTATAATATAATATAGATATGTTAATTAGTTTTCAATACATAAAAGTATCATATATTGACACATTTTTTATTTATCAGAATATATTGATTTATTTCTTTTTAAAAAAATAGTATGAATTTTTCTTTAACGTCAGCGGTATGTATTGGAATTATAACGTAAATTGATTGAATGATTTTGTAGAAATAACAATGATCGAGTAATTTTGTAGATGAAATTATAAAAATTAACTGATTTTTGAGATAAGTATCATTGTGTAAATGATTTTCAAAGATAAAAGCTAATATAACTTACACAAATCCAAAACTATTTCCTAAAACTATTTGAGTGACCCTTTGAAAATTTACTTCCAAAGAAATCCAATTACAGGATAGTTTTGTAAATGTATGAAAGTTCGAGTCGTGTTTCAAAACACATCACTCAAGAAAGGGGTAGCTTGGGAAATTCAATAAATTTTCGCAGGGACAAATAGGTAACTCCAATCGACGGCTTGAATAGACGAGATGCTAGGGGTTTCTCCTTCATCATTTAACCCTAATAAATACATTTATTTACAAACTCGACCATTTTTGTCTTTATTTTCACTGTTGTCGACCCTAATAACCTCTTTCATCAAGTTGGAAAAATGGTGCATTTTAATATTATAAAAATGTTAAGGAAATTAGTGTAACATCCTTTGGTTGCATTCCGTGGCAATTAGTGAAAATGTTTTCATTTTACACTTCGGCCGTTGGCAGTTGCTGTTACACTCCAATTGGAGTTACTCCTTTTGACCTTTGAGAAGCAGCACGTTGAGGGCATTTGTTGCCCTCACTAATATTGCTCTTTATTCCTCCGTTACTTTGTAATCTCTAATATAAATAATGGTTGTTTTCACTTGGTTTGGATACACAACATAAAAGAAGAATATAGAGTGCATGAAAGTTAGTAAAAAAAAAAGTTTTCATCTCTTATCCAGAGTTTGTTAAGTTACACTTTTGTGATAAGGTTGTTGTATTCTGGAGCGGATAAGTCAAGAAGAATATTGTTGTACCAGTGAAAACATTTGTTACAGTAGGGTTGAATCTCCTTAAAGAGAGTGATATATTCACGCCTCAACCTGGATGAATTTTTTATTCAATTTTATCATTTTATTTTTCACCTGTAATTTATTGTATTTTTAGAAAATTACACAACAAAAACTGTATAAAATTAACTGTGTTTACCACTGGTGGGATCGCGAAACTTGATGATTGGATCAAGAGCTTTCGAATTCCAACCATACACAGGTTAGGTCCTTTATTTATTCTTTTGTGATTTTATTGGGTTAAATGATGTGGAGTTTTTCTAACGAAAAATTCAGTGTTCGCTCTCCGTTTGTTTGTTGCTTCGCAGATCAATTGAATTGAAGGGAAGGTTAAAGAGTGATCTGAATAGGGTTTGTAACATAAGAAAGATAAATGAGTTTCCTGATTCATATTTTTTTTTTTACTCTTTTGAAGTCGTTTTTGATTTGTGATTTTGTGTTGATTCGTTTCTTCATTGGTCGATAATTTTGATAGGAATTCATATAAAATAAGTATACAACCCAGAGAGATATCCGTAAAATTTTGTTTCCATTTAAGTATCCTTCGGAAACTTGGCATCTTTCTTCGTCACTGCAAGTTTAGCCTATTCGTACCTATATTCTGCTTCTTCCGTCTTTTCTTTTCTTATAAAACAAATAAACTTTGGATAAGTAATGATAAGGCTTGGCGGAGGCTCTTCATACCTCACTTTGTGAAATTTCATTGAGTTTGTTGTTAACTTAGGTATTTTTTTCAGAAAAAATATTTTTAAGTAACTACGATATGATTCTACATCACTCTACAGTTGCTATATTTACACTTTTCTGACTTTAATTATGACAATGAAGAAAGATTAGGAAAACAATCAGTCCAACTGTATTACTATATGATTTTATTAACTTACCTTGTCTGCTTCGATTTGCTAAGCCATTAATGGCTTAATGTTTCTTTAATATCGGTAAATGAAACTTCGTTGAGTGCCACAAATCCTTTCTTTATATATCATTCTTTATAATCAATTCTGATTATTTAAGTTCTATTTTGCGTCTAAAAAAAAATCTTTGGAATGCGAACATCTAGATAGTCTCTTCCATTTATTAATATTCATTTTTTGAGATTGCTTGTGTGATTGATGTGTATGTTTTTTAGGAAGGCAAAGATGTCATCGACCAGTTCTCCATGCGCAGCTTGCAAACTCTTACAAAGAAAATGTACCCAAGAGTGTGTCTTCACACCCTATTTTCCGCCAGATCAACCGCAGAAATTTAGCATTGTGCACTAAGTCTTTGGTGCAAAAAATGTGGGGAAACTCCTGAAAGTACTCAATGCTGCTCAACGGGAAGATGCAGTGAATTCCCTTGCGTATGAGGCTGAGCATCGTATTAGAGATCCAGTCTATGGGTGTGTTGGCCTTATTTCATTACTTCAATATAAGCTGAAGCAAGTCTAGGACGATATAATGAACGCTAAAAAGGAACTGACTGTCTATATAGGTCCATCAGAAATGCTACTGATTAATCTTTAATCTCCGGGCTTTCTTCAGCAGCAGCATCATATAAATGCTCCCTCGTCCAGTGCCATGATGCCTTTCAGTATGAACCCGATGTCAGGAATGCCAACAAAGCTTCCAAATGGTGGTCAATTGATAATCCGTGATTCACAGCTGCAGTCAATTGAAGCTCAACAATATATAGCAGCAATGGAACAAAAGGAGCAACAGGAGATGCTTAGGAGTTATGAACATCATCATCATCAATAACAACAATAAGATGTTGTAAGGTTTAACAGTGGGTTTGACTCTACAAGCTCGATAACGTCTGCTGGATTTCATCAAATGAGTTCACAAGTATCAAAAATCCTTATAATCGGATTCTGGCGCAACAGACCCAATAGGATCATTCTCATCCTCATCACCAACAGATTCATCTTCAGCCTCAACAACAGCAGCAACCAGAGACTCCGAGGCAGCAACAGAGATCTAAAAGCGATGAGGGGGGAAAGGAGGCTGCAATAGAGATCTAAGAATTTTGCTATAGTGAAGATTTGACTTTCTTTCTTTGTAAACACAAATTCATTAGCAACCTTTTCTTTAAAGCCCCATTTCTTTAATTTCCAGGATTTATTATGTTGAAGGTTCATGGGATCATTCCATTCATCACTATCCTTACGCCCAGATCCATACATTGATCAAGGTTCCGTTGTTCAGTCTAAAACATGCACAACATGGACCCAGAGTATATTCACATGCCCACACGATCCGGGAGCCCACATCAGACTCAATAAGCCTAACTAGATGTTATACCATGTTAAATTCGCCTTTAAGTCTAACCTTCAAAGGATTGTCCAAAAAATCTAGATTCTGGACTGATGTACAAAACTCATATTAATTTATTTAAAATATACTTTTTCCTTAAAAAAGAATAACCTTGTTTTTGGCCTATTTAAAAAAATAATCTATTTTTTTGGCAAAATTTTAAGCGCATTATTTAACATAATTTTAAATTAGGATTACAAACAACAACAACAATATTACCCAATGCCTCAAAGGCTCCCGCCCATTGCGGGGTAAGGGGAGCTCGGATGTACACAGCCTGACCCTATGTTTAAAAACATAGCGCGACTGTTTCCGGATGACCCATGATGAGCGTCAAAAGTTGCATTGACTAACTGCTACTTCACAATTGAAAGAACCGCAGATAATTTAAAGAGTCATTTTGCTTTGTTCCATCATACCTCAAAGCCAAAAAATAGTAAATCTTTAAATAGTGAAAGAAGCGCAAACAGTTTAAATTAGGATTACAAAATTAAAAAAAAAATTATTATCTTAAATTTTATTCCAATTCAAATCACGTCATTTATTTCGAAACAGAGGAACTAAATTTTATGCATTGTTTATATAATATAATTGAATGCATGGTACACAGGTGATAAAAATGATAATTCAAGTATTTCAAATCAACCTGCACATTTATTTATTAACTGCAACATCTTACATTTTACAAAAAAAAAGATAAAAATACTAAAAATAACAAATAACGACAAAGCAATAACAATATAGATTTCATTTCTAAAATTTTACTAAATATATAATTATTATATGTATTCATTTAGATTAAATTGACTAATATTTTTAATAATATATTAATATCCAACTATACTAACGTTCCATATTTCACAACCATATATCTGTAGCATATATACGTATGCATGAAATTGCTTATTCAGAACTGTAAAAGCACAAAAGAGGAAACTACTGCACGAAATTTCTCACCAACTCATTGTCAAACAGTTTATATAAACTATAGCTCCCTCTAACCAATATTAATTGAATTGATGACTTTTTTTATAGTCAAAAAATAAGTGAATTATCCAATGTTTAAAAAAATTATGAGATTTTTTAAATATTTATCCTTCTTTCAATGAGATCTTTAACTATCATTTATTTTTTTAAAAAGCTAATTTTAAAATAACTATAACGAAAAATCCTTAAAGAAAATTCTTTATTAATACAGAGGGAGTAGTAGGAAAGAAAAAACAATTAGATAATTTAAAGGATACAACATATATTAGAACCTGTTTGGATGAAATTATTGCTTATTTTATAAGTAAAATATCATAAATTAAAATTTCTAACTTATGGATTTGACTTATTTTAGTCTTTTTTATTTAAAAATAAATACTTATAAACACTTTTTAAATTAATCTAAATAAATAATTATAAACCATTTTAGCTTAAAATCACTTCTAACAAGTCAATCTAGACAAGCTCTTATTTTTTCTCTAGTCAATAATAAGCAATTCTTTAATCTCTCAAAATTAGTCAAAAAAATTATTCTAAAAAGTATTTCAATCGTTATTTACATTTTCCTATAAGTTGATTAGAGTAATTTGGTCAAATAATTCTTTTAATAAATGTTAATATTTTTACAAATAGGTGTGGCAAAACTTTAAAAATCCCCGACTTGTTAACTTAGACTATTCTATAATTGCTCAATACGTGAAACAATAATTTTTTTCTTTTGATTTTGATTTGACATGAGATTTATAAAAAAAATTAAAGAAGATTTTTGAATCTTATGGTCTTAAATTAAATATTATATATATATATATATATATATATCAAAATGCCTTTTAATCTTGTGATTTTAAACATATCATGTGAAAAGTAAAATTTAAAAATTGATGCAAAAGAAAGAAACATTTTATAATGTAACGAAACAAACTAAATATATATATATATATATATATATAAAAGAGTAAGAGAAATAAACTCAAAGATACAATATATATATATATATATATAAACAATACTCCCTCCCACTTTATATGATACTTTTTGAATTTCGAGATTTGCATAAGTCCATCTTTTCCATCAATCTCGGATGGAACCAAAGATTTACTATTTTTTGACTTTGGGTATGATGGAATAAAGCAAAATGACTTTTTAAACTGTTTGCGTTTCTTTCAATTGTGAAGTAACAGTTAGTCAATGCAA
>JAOTQJ010000049.1:25147196-25157832 GCA_025642045.1 Solanum sejunctum | reverse complement strand
TTTTAAACTGTTTGCGTTTCTTTCAATTGTGAAGTAACAGTTAGTCAATGCAACTTTCGACGCTCATCATGGGTCATATGGAAACAGTCGTGCTATATTTTAAACATAGGGGTCAGGCTGCATACATCCGACCCCCCTTACCCTGCAATGGGCGGGAGCCTTTGAGGCATTGGGATAATGTTGTTGTTGTTGTTGACAATAAATTTTTATTTATTAGTTTACAAATATATAAAATTTATTTCCAAAAATTTAAAAATTTCATACACAAATTCTCAATCAAATATGATTCTATGATTACTTTAAAAAAAAAAAAAAGGATCAAATCAATCGATACACAGTTGCATACCCTAGGTACTGATTAAATGCGAGGTTAGTTTTGTGAATATGTAAAAGTTGGAGTGATGTTTCAAAAGGCCTAGAAAACGTTACTCGGAGGTAGCAGTAAGATCTCTATCTCCAGTCATTCCTCATGATAGGGGTAATTTGGGAAATGCAAGAAATTGGCCCAGGGACAATTAGGTGTCTCAGAGTGGAATTTATTCATCACTCAGAATCACTACAAAGTTGTAATGAGACGGTCAATACAGTGTAACTTGTCCCATCGACGGTCTTGAATAGAGGAGATGGCATCTAGGGGTTTCTCCTTCATCATTTAACCCTAATAAATACATCTATTTACAAACCCGACCATTCTTGGAAACTCCTCCGATATATAATCTTTTTTTTTTCATCAATTGTTTTTTGTTTTCATTTTCACTCCTCTCTATGCCTCTTTTTCTCTCGTTATGCAACTATAGAAAATAGCTGTGTTTTTCTTGTGTCCTTCGAGTGGGATCGTGAAACTTGAAGATCGGAACGGATCGGATTGGATCAAGAGCGCTCCAATTCCAATCCTAGAGAGGTTCAGTCCTGTCTAGGCGAAAGAGTGATCTGATTAGGGTTTGTAACACAAGAAAGGTGATTGAATTTTCTGATTCCATCTTTCTTGATTTTACTCTTTCGAACTCTTTTTTGATTTGTGATTTTGTATTGATTTGTTTTCTGATTTGTTTTCTTCATTGGTCGATGAGGAAGGATCTTGCCGTTTGAATTCTCTGAGAAGGAACCAGTACCATTAGTGTGTGATTTTGATAGGAATTGATATAAAACAAGTCCTTCATTGATACAACCCAGAGAGAGAAAGATTTCTTGCATTCCAAGTTTATCAAGCTAGAGAGAGAAAAGAGAGAGAAGGGTGAAATTTTGTTTTCATTCAACTCTTCTTCTTCACTGCAAATTTAGCCACTTCGTTACCTATCTTCTGTTGTTGTTTTTTAGTAAACAATCTCTTTATTTCGAATAAGTAATGATAAGGCTGGCGCACTCTATCATCACCATTTTGTAGATTCTAAATCACTCTAAAGTTGCTTTGTTATATTTACGCTTTCTGACTTTATCACACTGCATATATAATTTTATTAACTTACCATGTCTCCTTCGATTTGCTAAGCCATTAATGGCTAACAGTTTCTTTAATATCGGTAAATGAAACTTCGTTGAATGCGACAAATCATTTCATTATTTTACTTTGTGTATGATCAGTTTTGATTTATTTATGTTTTATTTTGCGTCTAAAATATACTTTTAATGCGAACACCTAGATATTCTTTCCAAATATTAATATTCATTTTTTGAGATTGGTTTTTTGTGATTGATGCGTACAGTTTTTAGGAACGGAAGGATGTCATCTACCAATTCTCCATGTGCAGCTTGCAAATTCTTACGAAGAAAATGCACCCAAGAGTGTGTCTTCGCACCCTATTTTCCGCCGGATCAACCTCAAAAATTCGGCAATGTGCACAAAGTCTTTGGTGCTAGCAATGTATCGAAACTCCTCAACGAACTCAACCCTGCTCAACGTGAAGATGCAGTGAATTCTCTTGCCTATGAGGCTGAGTATCGCCTTAGAGACCCAGTCTACGGGTGTGTTGGCCTAATTTCATTACTTCAACATAGGCTGAGGCAACTTCAGGATGATTTGTTGAACGCAAAAAAGGAGCTGACTACCTACATTGGTCCTTCAGCAATGCTGCCGATGAATCTTCAACCTCCAGAGTTTCTTCAACAGCAGCATCATATGAATGCTCCCTCTTCCAGTACTATGATGCCTTTCAATATGAACACGATGTCAGGAATGCCAACAGGGAATATTGCACATGGTGGTCAATTGATCATCCGTGACCCACAGCAGCAGTTGATTGAAGCTCAACAATATATAGCAGCAATGGAACAAAAGGACCAACATGAAATGCTTAGGAACTATGACCAGCAACAACAACAACAACCTTCTCAACAACAAGATGTTGCAAGGTTTAACAGTGGGTTCGACTCTACGAGCTCAGTAACAGCTACTGGATTTCATCAAATGAATTCATCCACATCACCTTCATTGGTTTTGGCCGGAACCTTCGAAAATCCTTATAATCTGTTTCCGGCACAGCAGGCCCAACAGGATCATTCTCATCCTCATCACCAACAGATTCCTCTTCAGCCTCAACAACAGCATCCACTGCAGCAACCAGAGACTCCGAGGCAGCAACAGAGAGCCAAAAGCGTTGAGGAGGGAAGGAGTGCCGGTCCTTCATGTTGATGTCTTCGATTCCATGCTCATTATTCTCTACATTTTTTATCTGGGTAATTCTATCCGCCATTAAATGCTTTGCATTTTCTTGATATATATAAGTCCTTGTGGTTTGGCTTAACTTTTGACTCCTTCTCTAGCATTAATTGGGTGATTTCTCTTTCTGGCAATTAAAATTTTGCAACTTATTTAATTATAGTCATGCTCCTCTACGCTTCCTTATGCTACGAGTAATTAATTTAAAGGAGCAATACCTAGTTTGGTAAGTATAGACATGCAAAATTTCATGTTTGCATTGGCTCAGTATGACTTTGTAAAATCCCTAATAAAGTTTTGTTTAGTAGGTGTTGCATTTTTATTTGTATCTTTAAGTGTCATCAGTAATAAACTCCGAGTTCAATTTTTTATCACAACAGTCCTTTGTGGATATATATAACTACTTGCAGTTAGTAATATATACTGGCAACATCTCTTTATGTATGTTTTCTTACTGCAGCAAATTGATGGGGATATTCAAGCGTAATAAAGAGACGTCAAATAGACAAAAAGAGATTATGCTATGCACAAAGAGACATGAGAGGTAGTCGGAGAGAGGAATGAATATTTTCTGCGTGAACGTTAAACTTCTTAAGTATAAGGTCTTTCTTAGATGTTTCCTTGTCCAAGTTTTCTATTGATCAATTTGATCCTTTTTGGAGTTTCGAAGGTACATTTTCTCAAACTGTAGGAACAGCATTAATTTTATATAAAAGCAGTGTTTATCTGTAGATGTTTACTTTGTACTCAATTATTTTTCACTCAATCGGAAAGATAAATAATTGGAAAGGAAACACTGTTAACTGTACATGTTAAGTCATAGTATAAACAATTGCAGTTGACGTAGAGGCTCAAATACATTTATCTTTATTCTAGATGTATGATCAACAGAAAGAATGATTATTGATGCATCAGCGCCAAGTCATTCAATTTATGAGATAGATTCAGATGCACCACGAGACCTTAGATCGTTGACCATGATTTCTTTATATCTTCTACTACTGTGTATTGAAATATAATACTACTATTTCTCATAGTTTTTTGAGCTTCCGTGGAATATACAAATATTATGGAATTTTTATTAGTTAGGCTCATAGATTTCATGAAATGGCTTTGATGGCCATGTGCTATATGACTTATAATATAGGTATATGGATTCAAGTGTAAACTAGTAGTTTCACAAGTGGGAACATTGAGAATTGGAATCCCTAAAAATTATAGCGATGATAGAAATTCCTTTTGTGAGTACATGCACATGGCCACACTTTCAGATTTGGAAGAAATAGGTGCTATTTACCTACTTTTCATGTGCTATTAGGTGATGTGAGATTTTATTGGTGATGTTTATGGTTTGAAAGAGATTTTCTAAGTTATTTGGCCACCTAGGTCCTTACCTAACCAACCAGGGTTTTACTCAACCCCTTGGGGAAGCTTGCCTTATCTGATGTCTGACTGGGGAACTGAGTAAACTGTTGGTATAATGGTCCTCCTGAATAATGACATTTCATGTTGATCAATTCTTAGTAGACAACAAAGATCAACCTTCTTAGGATTTGACGTGCTGTGATTTTCTTGAAAGAGAGGGGTTTTCTTCAAGAATACAAACACAAAGTGTTGTACAAGACTGTCACTTAAATTGAGCGGACTCAATGTCGGATTCTCAAAAAATATATTACTTTTAGAGAATTTGATATGCATTTATTGATATTTTTGAAGAGTCTGAGCAATATAGAGTCTGTCACTGGCTCGTTTCATAAGCTTAAGGTTAAGTCTCATAACTAGGGCAATATATATATATTGTATTTAGTTCGAAACCTTGAGAGATTGTGAGTGATTGGTCAAAGAAAATTAAGAAGATATGTCAAGTTATCAGACCAATAATATTGGACCACGTGGACAAGGACGTGTATGAGATTATATAATAATAGAGAGAGAAAGACAATGGAAGGTATATTCTATGATTCAGTTAGTATTTATTTTGAAAAAATACGACCTAACATCATATGAGGAAGTGTATGAGATATTAGTTCCAATAACAAAAGCAAAGCTGCTTCAAAGACATTCCTGTTACATTAAACCCTACGAGTAAAAACAAATATTGCAACCAAGATACCTATCATAGCAGCTCACTTACCACTGGCTAGCATATTTCTTGTTGGAGTGCATTCACATATAGAGCTATGGCTCCTCTTTGTTGTACTAACTTTTTTGGTCATTAAAATACAAGGTAGAGGTCACAAAATTAACTTCTGTACAAAATTTGCACTTTAAAATTAGAAAAGTGGTATCTTAAATTATCAGGAAGAGATTAAAAACAAAAAAAGTGCAAAGCGAAAAGCAATTGCGATGACAATAGGTGGTC
The DNA here is from genome assembly GCA_025642045.1 of Solanum sejunctum. Lineage (NCBI taxonomy): Eukaryota > Viridiplantae > Streptophyta > Magnoliopsida > Solanales > Solanaceae > Solanum > Solanum sejunctum. Next base: position 25,152,814 of record JAOTQJ010000049.1, on the reverse strand, counting down.
GGCTAAGTGTATTAGTAGAACTATTCATCATGCTGCATGCATTACGCTTTGAAATGAATATTTGCTTCTTGGTGTACCAATTGTGAATTCTTTCACCTTCTTGTTTTGCCTCTAGCTAGCCTTTCTCTTTTTCTTTTGCCTTTTTCTCAACCTCCGACTACAAGTAGGGATGTCAGAATGAACTCAAATAAAGATAAGTTATTCGATTGATTCAGGACTTTATAAGTTGAGATTAAGATAATTTGAATTAGATTGAATTCAACTCATTCAAGTCTTAATTTATTCTAAAATGATATTCAATTGAGTCCAATTTAACCTTCAAATTCAATCCGTTTTAAGACTCTTTATTTACTTATAGGATTTATCTATCTATTCTTTCCATTTGTAAGTTGAAAATTCAATACTTTTTTAGGATCAAAATAATCAAAAGGAATTAATTTGTATATATATATATATATAATAGAATACATGTTAAGTGAGTCATCTTATTTATATGTTTAATTAGTTGGTATAATAATATGTAATGACTTTCCACTTCAAAATCAAGTAGTACTTATTTTTTATTTTATGAAATTAAAATTAAAATTATAATTTTAAAAGATAAGTAATATTTTAATTTTTTTAAAAAAAATTAATTGGATTGATTTGAATGAGTTATGAATTAACTTAATTTTTTGTCTATTGTCCGAAGTATATTTTTGTGAGTCATATCCTCAATCTATTTTAAATTTAGCCTATTAAAAATTTTCAAGTCTAATCCAACGATTTGACATCCCCAATCCCCTATCGAAACTAAGACTCTAGGAACACACAGTATAATATTTAGGTAGCATTAGCTGCTTCTTTTTTTGGTTTTTTTCTTCTTCTTTATTTAGTGTATAGGTGAATGTGGAAGGCACACGATTATTCACTTTATTATCTTCTGGAAAATAGTTAGGGAAGCACACGTGGGTTCGTATTCTTCAACTTTTATTAGTCAACTCCTTCTAAAAGTTTAAAAAAAAACAAAAAAACACTAAAACTAACAAAAGAATTGCACTCAATTATGTTACGAGAGGTTATTATAGTAAGAAAGTGATGAGTGAAAAGCAAGGACAAGGACTTTAAAATGATTATTAATTGTAATTATGAGTAGTTAAGCTTCTTACCTAGTTGTAGTAAGTAAACAAATACTCCAAGAAATATGAGTACAAAGCTGACTGTGAACAAAGAATTATTTCCAAATAAGTCGTTAATTATGTTATAATAAGTAGACTTATATATGATATCATGTATGTACATATTGTATATCGATGTGTATAAATATACGTATAGTAGTAAAATTTGTATACATCGTACATATTTTATGAACTAGTTCTTTCTTTCTCTAGGTTGTGAATATGCTTAAAGGTATAAGATGGGCTAATATTTTTTTGCAGGGCAATTTGTTTGGGAAGTTCCCATTTTGAAAACCATTCTCATTAAAGTTAAATCTTTACTGTTTGCAAAATTCTTAAAAGTTAAGTGATTAAACTTTATGTTGGCTGACGTTGCAAGGTTCTCACTTTTTTTAAAAAAAAATTCATTGGTATAAATAGTATTTTGAGTTTAATTCTCAATTAAAGAATTACTTAATTATTTGTAATGTTAAGAAAAATTAATAGATAATGAAAAAAAAACATATATGCGTGTGTGATAATGAAAAAGAGGAAAATTATTAATTTTGATTTTTTTATGGGAAGTATTGTTTGTGTAATGTGTGCATCTTTTGATATACTTCAGGTATTGGAAAAAGACCTATAATTAACAAACCGTGAATTGAGATAAATTTTGAGAGAGAAAGGATAGGAATGACATTATCTAAACTACATTCAAATAAGATAGCCATGGTGAATAGATTGGTATAATTAAAACTTATTGTTGAAGAGTCCCACCACATTGGATAAAAAAGAAATATATGATGTATCTTGGACAATTCTTATTGTCATGAGTTAATTTTTGGATTGAGTTAGATTTAAGATTTATTTTTTATATGGTATCAGAAGTATGACTCATTTCAATTATTGTTTAGGATAGGTGGTGGGCCAAGTTTGATTTTCCGTGCATCAAAATCCTCATTATGAGTGGTGTGTCAAAGAGTCTCACGTCAGATGAAATAAAGACGGATAATCTTTTATATGATCTTAGACAATTCTTTCTTCATGAGCTAGTATTTGAACTTGATTTAGATATAATTTTCATTTCTTTACCACATTACCTATCTATATCAAATCGAATACCCTATTGCACTCCCTAGAGTCAATTTGATCGAGTTGGATTAGGAGGTGAATTGCTTAATTTTCGCTAATAAAATATGAAGAACTAACCTTAGTACAAGACAAAACTTTTTTTTTTTTTAATGAAAGAAATATATAATATGAAGCACATGAAAGATTGGAAGTATGATTTTACCAGCAGACTTATGTGGGTTGAACTTATGACAAGTCATTTGGGCTTAGCCCATCAAAAAGCTTGGGCTAATTTGAGTTGCATCCATATGTAACCCAGTTAGACCCTTAAGAAACCTCATCCATCTAAAGTCTTTTTCCCAGTTGTTTACACACAAGTAAGGCTTGATAAATTGGTCGAGCACCTCTTGGATCAGTCAGTAGATTAAGAGATTTAATCATGCTGAAGGTTAAGTGAAAATACTATTGATCTTCCTAACGAGGTGGAGTGGGAAAAGAGGGTTTTGTTATATAGGAGAAACAAAAGTACAGCTTTATAAATTTGATCTAGCTATAAATGTATTGTCAAAAGACCAAACAAGCAAATGAAAATGAACTTATGATAGTCATGCTGGCTTATGACTCATTGGCCAGCTCAAATTGATTCTTCCCGCATTTTCTACCAAGCAAACATTAAGAAGGCTATAATTCAACTTATACTGATTGGACCCATTTTAATTCAACTTGCTCATTTGATACTCTTAACTCGTGAGCACAGTGATATGACAAAGAAATGAAAATAGATAGTAACACATTCACTCTCTAACGGAGCTAACCAATAGCCTCTTGGAGAAAAAATGTTCTACTCTGGAACAAAAACCCCCAATTTGAAATTTCCTCAAATTCTATCAACACTATTTGGTTATGTGGCTGAACTGGTGCTTCACAGAGCACAGGCATAGATAACAACATACTTGATGTAATTCCACAAGTGGGATTAGATGAGATGGTGTGTCTGCAGCCTTGCCCCTACCATGTATACATAGAGAGATTGTTTCTAATAAACCCTTCGCTCAAGTGAAGCATATCAAAAACAAGAATCGAAATGAAATACCAGTAAATAGAACTTTAATATATTTTGTAAATTGATATTTCCTCTCTAGTTTCACTGGTCTCTACCAGCTGAATTAATATCAGACAATCCAAGTCACAATGGATTGTAAATCAAAGATGTCAAAGTTAATTAAGCCTGATTTCACAAACAAACATGTTAAAATCAGCAGATTCCTGTTTCCTATTTTTTTTTTCAGAAAGAACTCATCAACACTTCTCTCAATGAGTTATTTGTTATGTTTTGTCTGTCCTATTTCTGTAGCTGCAAAAATTCTGGCTACTTTGATCTTATACATGAGCTTCAATGCTCTTTGGATGATGTCCATTCCAGTTATAGCTTTCTGATTTATTATCCTCTTCTTCATTGTTAGACACCCCTTTGGCTGAACCTGAACCAGTAAAATGAAGAGGTCCTTCTGGGGAGCCAGATTCTGTACCATTTTTCTTTGAAGACTCCCCAATTTCATCCATGTTAGACCATGAACAACCCGATACAGGGACTCGTCGCACATGAAGTCTATATTTCTGCAAATTGAAAAATAAATGTTTCGATCAACATGTAAAGAAAATGGACTCTGGCCTAATGTAAATAAGAGAGAAACAGTCAATATATTGAAGAAAGTTAAATTGAATCCTATATATCAGATAATTGAGGTAAAAACAACTTTTTATATAGAACACATTTCTTTATTGAAATTGTTGGCTCTGTCACCGAATGTTATAATTTGTAACACAAGTGCCATGGGAACAAAACATGAACCTCTTATTTGTTAAAAGAGGATACCTGTAAATGGCTTTTCACTTCATCATTGGTCAGGCCATCCACTTGCATGATATCTCTGATCTGTTTTGGTGTAGCCACTGCAGGATATTATTTCAAAATTATTGTTGGATTATAAAAAGTATATGGGACATATAAAATAATCCTAGTATAAGATGAAAGAAATGATGATGAAATAGTAGCATGGTTGTGATGTTATATTAAAGGTTGATAAAAATATTTTATCCATTGGTTGCGGCAACTAATACTAATAAAAATAAGACTTATGTAACGCAAATAGCTAGCTCGTCAAGGAAATATTGTCCAAGATCATATACAAAAGTCTTCTCAACCTATTGGAAATTAAGATGGGTCTAACTCTCACACCATAAAATAATCTTGAGTCTACTTAATTCCAGAAAAAAATGTCTATGGTAGTGAATTGTTCAAATCATAAGAGAAGACCTTTGCATTCCTAAATAAATGATGTAAGACTCCAACATCAGTACTATTAATTTTTAATCAAATATTTTCAGCAATTCAACTAGACTAAACATTGAAAAATGAATTTTTCAAAAAAGCATTTGCTATCATAATAATCACGCTTTAAATGAATAAATTTAGACAAATAAATCCAAATCTACCCTTTGTCTAATATCAAGACATTGCTTTCACTTACAAATTACTGTAGTTTGTTTGATACGTGAATGAGAGTAACTATTTTATTTCACCTGTTTGTATATTTATCTTATTTCATGAACCAATCAACGCCGGTGAAAGATAACAAAATAATTAAAATGAACGCAAATTAATTCAAACACGACAATTACCTTGTGCACCTCCCAGTTGATGAAGAGCATCAACAAATCTGCGATGCAATTCTGGAGACCAACAACGCCTCTGTTTCCTCTGTTGTGATTTGTCCTGTGAAAAAACACTGCACTCATTTGGATTTGATGGGCCTTTGTCTCTTTTCACACTTACATCAATTGGCTTTTGACCCTTTTCTCCTTCACCCATTGTCACTGCCATAGACAGAGAGAAATCCTTCACAGCCAAACCATTTTTTCCCTCCTTCAAACCTTGTCCTTGAAATGGCAAAAATGCCCCTCTTTCACTCTTCAATTTACCTTCCACCCCACTCTGATTAATCAACAATTTAAAGAAAATGTCAAATATTTACATCTCAGATTTTATTTTTAAATAATTCTGAAGAGAGGAAAAACAAACTTACATGTTTTAGGTTTGTGAAATGTCCCTGCTTTTCAAGATCAGAATTTTCATACTGAACTGGAGTACTCCATAGCTGAGCAGAGCTCATCCAGTTTTTCTTATCATTTAAATCATCTGACCTTTTTACCCTTCCACTTTCATCAGAATTACCCTTCTTCAGTGGGATGAATTCCTCCATTAATGGCCTTTTATTTTTCTCCTTATACTGCAAACCTTCCACCTTTAATCTCTCAATAGCTGCCACAATCATTAAAACCACAACATAAATAAACCCCTAAAAAGGGATACAGAAAATTTTAAAAAAAGAGATAAAAATTCCTCCCTCC
>JAOTQJ010000049.1:25117438-25138304 GCA_025642045.1 Solanum sejunctum | reverse complement strand
TATTTTTAATTATAGAAAATAACTTTTTCTTGAACTATTTTTTTAAAAAAAAATCACATAAAATGAGACCAAAAAATATACATTACAGCTGGGAAAAAATTTATAATATCGGAGCATGAATGTCTGATTATGACATTATCAATTGAACATTCGATGCCACCTTGCTCCCCAATATATGAGCTATGCAACAATAAAATCTCCTTCGATCCTTATTGTATGTGCTTAATAACCCCTACAAAACGCTGAGATAGGTACTTCTTCTTTTTTTTTTTTTGCCAAGTGTGGTCATATAAAAAGTGCTAAAACTTTATTTATATTGAAATGGAGAAAGTATTTTAGTTTTACGGTAAGATGTTATTTATTTTGTTTTACAAATAATTAAATTTACATATTATGGGCTGTTATTTTTTATTATATTTTCAGTAATATGACAAATACATTTTTATTTGTGTATAAAAGTTAACTTCAATGGGAAATGTAATATAGTGTCTAAGGGAAAATTAGGTAGGTAAACTTTAGCTAAGTAAATTAAACTAAAAAAATATCTTAGCAGAATTTTAATATTTCATACCGAGGAAAAATGATATCCTCATTTTTTACATGATAGCTTTTAAGTAAAATTAAATCAGTATTTTAAAATAAAAATATCTTTTTTACAATAAATTTGAAATTGAGCTTCTACTAACACTAGAAATAGAGGGTTTACTCCAAAAAAAGAGGTAGTGGATTGAGTTACTTTTTCTTTAATTAGATTCTTAAGTTTAAGTCTGTTAGTATGAAAAAATTCTTATTAGAGAACATTTTTCTCGAATGGAGTCTATGTGATGCAAATTTCGGATAGTCAATATACATACATGTAAATCACACTAAATATATGTACCTGAGAGAGACGAACGAATGAATCTATATATCTTAGATAAAACAAATATTTCACTTGAATACAATATATCTAAAATAAACTATATCTAATTTTAACCTTATATATCTAAATATATTAATTATATGTATCTGATTATCAAAATCTAACACGATTAATAATTTTAAAAATTCATAAAAAAAATTAAGTAATTGATGCAAACATCACATCACATTCTTGTTTCTTGTACTATAGTATATATCTATATGTCTTTTTGTAGGGAAAGAAATTGATGGATGAGTTTGCAGATGACACGACACTGAACTTTAATTCTCTCATGATAGTCTTATCTATTCTCTATATCTCAACCAACACTGGCATCCAATCAATGGACGATCTATAATTTATTCTACCTCTTTTCTAAATATACCCTTTTTTTTCCCTGATATTCGTCCAACTTTTTGTATTAAAAAAGATTGATACATAACAAAGGTCCATTGGGCCACTAGAAATTGTTCAATTATGCTTTTCACTAAACTATCAAAAAATTTTTTCATTAACATATCTTCTGTTTTGTCTTTTTCATTACTAAAAATTCTAATATGAAATGGAAAGCATAACGTGTTTAAAATATTCTTAGAGAATTTGGATCTTATCTCTCAACCTTTATCTGTAGTTTAATTTTTTAGTGAACATAGATTTTATCTCTCAAATTTTTACTGTAATTTAAAATTATCCAACAATCAGAACTTAGAAATTATTGAAAAACTGAAACATTTCTGTTGATGGAGACGATATTTTATGGAGGGCAGTAACTTCAATACAGATATAGTGCGATTTTACCCATATTTCGTTAAGTAAATCCAAGTGCAGCCTCTTTTGGAACCAGAATGACATCTGAAAAGAGGACTCAAAAAATTGATAATATCAAAGCGGAAAAAGATTTTGAGTCCAATTCTCATAATTATTCGAAAAGCAAGAAATATTTTCATATATTTGACTTTAGAAAAATTAAATTCACACTAAAAGTGTATGTATAAATAAAGCTAAAAACGTCTATGTTTGAATATAAATCTCACACTTGGATGGAATCTGAACTTGTGATGCGTGGTTTTGACAAATATGACATCCTCTTACCTAAATTTAAACACTACAAAATCATAATTAGTGGGCTTGTTGTACATCCAAATTCCGCATTGTTCATTTTCTATTTAGGAAACATCAAATGATAGAGCAATATAAGTTCCTCTATTTACTCAAAATAGTATTCGCTAATATCTTTCGAATTTCAAAGTTCAAGCCAATTTGGCATATCTCCTCTTTTCAAGCCTTAAATAAGTCGCGTATCCATCCGATTTTCTCACTCAGATAAGATTCATACGTTTGGCAATGATTCTGATTCTTGTTATTTTTATCACAAGGCATCAAACACCCAAATGTGAGGTGCTAGAAGAACGGTACCGCCTGAAAAAGGTAAGAAGTAACCACCACCACCATTCACCATTTACCTAAAATCGTTAAAATAAAATGATAATATTCATTCAGGATTTCTTCATACTCGCAATTTGTGATTTTATTCTCTGTTTTTTTCTGAACTTTTGGGGCAAATCCCACGTGATTCCCATTATGTATCTACACTGCGGTTCACTCTTTTTCACACCCTTTTGTCAAAATTGGACACTCCCATAACAGGAATTATGATTCCCATATTCTTGTTTCTTTCTTGTGAACGTTACTTGGTTGTTTTGGCAACTTGGCCTTTGTATCATATGCACCAATTTTCAATGACCATCACTGATTAAATGTGTGGAAGATTTGATTCCTACCGTTGCCTTAATGTCTACTTGACTTTCTTCTCAAACACAACTCTATCTGCCACACCGTACCATTTCAACCTATCTTTTACGCTCCCTGCCCCCCTCTTGTAACGTGGACCGTTCACGTAACTCATGTTTTTCTCGTTGCACTCGTACCATTGAACTAAGGCAATTCATAATAGATTTCTACCTTTTCTCGTAGCCAAGTAGTCTATCTTGTCTTAAAACATAGATGCAAGACTCAAAAGTTGACAATTGTTAATCTGAATCTGAAACACCAATATTTGACTTCAGGCAAGGAACAAAAAACACAAGACGCTGAAATTTCAACTAAATACTGCGTTCAGCGGAATATAATAGTTAAAACTTTGCATTTGTTAGCTGCAATTGTACACTGCATAAAGCGCAGCAAAAAATAAATTGTGTCAATCATTCTTAATAGAACATGATAAACAAGACAGTTAAATATACTCCAACATTCATATTCTTGACAGAAAATATACAAGTCCCAGCTTAGCTAAACAGTTGGATCAAAAGGAGCTCACTGCTCATTTTTCGTATGAAGTCACAGTACAAGTCCGGTCATAGACTTTCTCTACAATATTTAAAGTAACTTTAAACCATATGCACCACGAAGGACAACCAAAGACTAGCTTAGAGCTCAACCCAAAAATTACAAAATCCGTTGAGCTTTGATGCACAATCAATTCATCGTTCTGCTTTTATAAAACGTGTAGTAAGTAGTATTGCTGTTACAAATCCCATGAAGCTGTCAACATGAAACTGTTGTTCTCAACTTCTCATAGCATGTTAGTTTTTTCTTCTTATCAGATGGATTCCCTTCAAGGCAAAGAGAAAAACAATGAGTCAATCAGAGCAGAACACAAATTCAAAAAATAGGAACTGATGATGCAAACACCTATCACACAACCAAACACAGGAAAGAATTACATGCTTATGTGCCTGATACTCCAGGTGACCAACATAGCTTTTCATAGAATCAACAGCTAATGCAACCCAAGCATTAATGAAGTGCCTAAACAACTTTTGGCTTGACTACACTGAATGCTACTGCAGGATTATGAAAATGATTTTTTTCCCAGTAAATTTGAGGATAACGAGGTAGATATAGGAGGATGATAAAGAACAACTAATGTGGGGGAGTTCATCTGAATCTATAGCGAGTAAAAGGTTAAAGCTGTTGACAAATAATCTGCTTTGAGAAGAAATTCTAGAAACATAACAGCACTTTACAATTTGAAATGTGAAGTACCACAATCAAAATAAAGCAGCAAGAACAAACAGTATCATGGACATCTAAAAGATTAACCAAGTTCTTAGCATTTCGGCAAGATAAGAAACAGAAGCAAATACCTGCAACAGACGGCACATTGTCCAAGAATACTGTACATATTGTTCTACCTTCATCCTCCTGATTCTGATGCTTTTCCTTTGCTGATCCAGAAGCTGTTATTGTGGAAATCATTCATAGTTACAGAAATGCACAGCCTATAGATAACGTCTAGAAGTCAGCAGTTAAGTAGATGTTAATTATTACTTAAAGCATAAGAAGGGAAGTGTTACCAGTACCATCCTCGGAATTTGAAGACAAATATGTTTAGCTAGAGCTTTGTTCACTTAGAATGTGTCTATTTCATCCATACCAAAAAGCTCTAATATGTGCAAACTAGTACCAGCGATTAAGATTACCAACCATTATGGAAAAACGACAAGACAGATGATCAACCACAATAAAGTATCAGCTCAAGAAAAGTATCTACTCCTTGGTTTATTTTCTTTCCTTGGCATGAGGAATTAATTGTTTTATTAGTGTAGCTTATAGTCATGAAAGTTTCACTATTATTGAAATTTTAAGCATAATTTTTTTTTAAGTGCACATTTCATTTGTGGCTGCAGTTGTGTCTTCCTAAGATATATTCATGAAAAGCAGCAGCAGCCATGCTCTCTGCCTCTCTCAGCAACTACCATACAAGAGTAGTATACGATATTTCTCATCTTGTCTTCTTTCCTAGAGCAATGATTATTTATATACCAGTACAAAAGTCATTTACTATGCAAACTTTTCAGTATCTGAAATTCTTTATGATACCATATCTTATACAATCGACACTAGTTGCATGAGGTTTCTTTTTATTTCAGCAAATTCAAATCTTACATTTATAGATCTGCCTCACACAACTTATGCGTGAGACAAATAATAGAAATCTGTTATTTTCAACTTCAAAACTCGGTGGACCACAGTCATAAGCTCTTTCATTTTCCCCTTGAACACTAGCTCTGTACCGTACTCTCTTTTTTTCGGTTTTTTTTTTGGTGTGTATGTATAACGTATCTTAACAACTTCGATAACAAAAAATCACAGTTTAGACTTCATTAAGCAATCAATCAAACTACGTCTCAATCCGAAAGGTTTGCAATTAAAGGCTAAAAAAATCAATATAAAATTTTGTTGTCAAATGTATGACTTAACAAATGGGCAATCCCAAAACTATGGCATCCAAATACCTGACAAAGTTAGATATACATTAACACAATTTTACTATTTCGGTTAACAACTGCTTCAAATTCCGCTTATTCATCATCATCTTCTGCGGCTTCTTTTTCTTTTTTTGACTTCCACAGCTTGTTCTTTCTTCATCGACTTTTCCCCGTCTTCCTATAACTGCCTCTGAAGGTAAATATCACCTTGTTCACGAAATAACACTTCTTTTCTACAACAAATGAGTTTCTGACCATCGGCGACGGATTCAGAATTTTCATTCAAGATTCAAAAAATAATGAAAAATTCAAAATTTTTATTTAGCTCAGTCAAAAAATAAATATAAAAATATGTAAATTAGAGCGCAAAGTAAAAAATTAATATTTGTCATCAAAATTGAGCAGCTTAGTACTGCTGAGCAGTATATATACAAAAATATAAAATGCCGTGTAATTTTTTTGCCACGTGTATTGGTCCACCCCTGCTGACCATGCGTCAAGTCCAAACGAGGTAAAAGCTTTTTTGCCATAAAATAATTGCAAAATTTGGTTTATTATTAACAGAAAAACAAATAAGATAAAATTTTACATACTTTGAGATATTTTGATAATTTATTCTTTAATTAATAATGTTGACCGTACCTAGAAGAAAGAAACAAACGTAGGATAAATACACATACCAAACTCTTGTCCACACACTTCAACAAGAAGTGATGCCAATATTGTCGAACGTAACAAACTTAGAAAATTCTAAAAGTAATGTATAAATAGTAATGGAGTGACTTAAAAAAAATACACGAACTTCAAAACTTATAACTCACCTTTCACCGTTCTACAGAGATATAGGTGACCTAACCTTTTATAACTCACCATTCATCTTCCTACTTATCAATTTTTCAGATCAGATTTGGAAAATGAAAAATCAATCAAAATAGACTGAAGAGGCTGTTAGGATGGAGTCAAAATAGATTTTTAAGCAACTTTAATATTATTTGAATAAAATAAAAAGATACTTATAAATATTTATCCAAATTATCAAAGATATAATCACAGATTTGAAGGTGTGAAGGACACGTAAAATATTAATATATAGTGTGGTGTTATCTTACTTAGGATGGTTGGTGTTTAACTTTGTCGTTATACTATTAGTATTATTGTTAATGTTTTTGCTATTTCATTTATTGCATTGTTTTTACTTTTGATATTTTTGTCACTACTTGTTATACTTGGATTTAATATATTTGAGTCGATAGTCTTTTGACAATAACCTATCTACCTCTATGAGATAGTCGCAAAGATGCGGACATTTTATTCTTTTCAAACTCATTTGTGAAATTTCACCAGATATGTTATTAGTACTGTACTTATAAACATTTATTTTTAAGCCAAAATTATACAAATAAATCAAAAATTATAAGTTATAATTTCTAATTTATCGCTTTTGATTTATATATCATAAGTCAAAAGTCACTCCAAACAGAATATAAATCAAGTCATGCCTTGAAAAGCTACTTTTAAGTTGTTAATAAATTTATTACACTTTTTAACAAAAAGGAATATAAATTATAGTATCTTGGAAACTAAAAGTTGTTATTTGAAGTCATCCGTGCCAATAAATAAAATGATTTAACTTTCATACGTCAAATTGATAAATTCATAGTGCGCAATAGTATTCAAGAAAAGAAATTCTAATATATCAGTAATTTCATCTCCAAATACAATAACATCATAATAATTTTTCATTAGATATACAAGTTCAATCCAATAATTTTATTAAGAAAAAATTTAAAATTTTTAATATTCAAATTATTTAGATTTGTGTTAACAAGTTTCACTCGTACTTTACCACAAATTAAAGGCTTGAAGCAGAAATAAAATAATGCCATAATATGCCTTACCTGATCAAAAGAGGGTCACGCCTAAATGCACCATATCTGTGTAGCGGTCATATAAAATCACGAAGCATAATGGAATTTGAATTTTTTATTATGAGATTTTAAAATATAAAAAAATAAATATAGAAAAATAAAAAAATTAATTATAATTACATATATTGATTATAAATAATATACTATAATTTTTTCATGAAGAAAAAAACATCTCAAAGCCTCTAAGCCTAGCTCCATCCTACTAGACAAAGTGACAACGGAAAGGTCGAAAAAATTAATATAAATAAATAAAATATAAAAAGAAAAAAAAAAGTATAAAGAAAGAGACAAAGGCAAAAGTAGGGTAAATACAAGGAACATCTAATCAGTTGCTATCACAACTAGCAAATAAAAGCAATTTTCTAAAGGATAAGGATTTCCTCAGCACGACACCGTTTCCAGCGTCCACCTTATCAAAACGACGCCGTCCCATCCTTCTCTTACCAGCTTCTCGTCACTTTCTTCTTCCTCAATCCACTTCAACTGTTGCAGAGAGAGAAAGAGATTAATTATTATTAATAATAATTAAATAAACAGAAGATATTTTCATTACTTTGCCGACCATACATAAAATATCTTTCCCCAAATAAAACCTTCATGACCGGAAAAAGGTCAAAAAGTACGAAAAAACCACCGCCTTTCTCCTCCATTTCTTCACATATACCTCCTATCTGAGGCTAAAATCGACTTATCACTTCTCTCGGTTCTCTGTGTTCGTTGTCAACCCATAATCTTCAGCTCCGGTGACTGGTAGCCATTGGTGAGGAAGCTCTGGGATGTAAATCGAGCTTAGTTTGAGTTGAATCTGAGTTAGCAAACGACATGGATCGTGGTCCGGGTCCGTGTATGGATATGCCGATCATGCACGACAGTGACCGGTATGATTTTGTTAAAGATATCGGGTCGGGTAACTTTGGCGTTGCGAGGTTGATGACAGATAAGCAGACTAAAGAGCTAGTTGCTGTCAAGTATATCGAAAGAGGCGATAAGGTTAGTTCCTTATGTAAATTTTTGGGTTCATGGATTTATTATTCTGCTTGTTTTAATCTGCTCTCGGTATGAAATTTTATGCACTCGATGTTTCTGGTGTAAATTTGGGTTGTGTTCTTTCTTTGCAAACCTCGCATAGATAATCAGCTGAATGTAAATTTGGTCGGTTGGTGTGTATATAGAAAGTCTTAGATTGTACTTCAATTTGCACCAGGTGCAGATGAACAATGGAAGATTGGTACTCTGCACTTATAATCTTAGATCTGCCTTTGATAAACTGCGAATGTTAAATGAAATGATTCATTGATGGGAGTTTCCGTAACTACTTTTTAGCAGATTTATTTATGGCAGAATAATTGTGGCAAGTTCGTTGGACTCGTAAACAGGATTAAGAACATTTTGATCATTTATTGCTGTTTTGGGAACTATCAAAATGGTTATCTAAAGGGGGCTGATTTTGCGTCAACTTTGTTATCTGGTAGATGTAGTAACAAGTACCACTTGGTAATTTTTTGTACGCTGAATGTTAATCAGTTTACTGCGTTAACTATCTGGGGAAGGTTCTGCTTGGGTAATCTTCTGGTTGGTTTGTCAAGAAAAGTGAAGCTGGACTTAACTCGATTCCAGAAGCAATAGCTCAAGAGGTGAAAATTGTGCAAGATGATTTTAAGAGACTGTAACTCATGCCACCAAAATTATTATAGGTGATTTCTTCCTATTTGACCAAAGCCTTAATGGACATAACATGTGTTTGTGTGAGGTAGCAGGTGCCTTGTGGAGTTAGTCGAGGTGTGCACAAGTTGGCATGAACGTCACAGTTATAGGAAGAAAAAAAGACTACGACTCATACCCTCAAATTCTCAACAAATGTGAGACTTTATGACACCCATCCCACGCCTAGGACTAGATATTTGGAGCACAAGTTATGTAAATTGCCAGTTCAACATTGAATATCCAACATCATTGATGAGTGTGGCTCTGGTGCCCCTGTTCAAAAATTGGACTTAACTTGAAAAGTTAGTCTAAGAGATGAGGATGGAACAAAACAATAGAGAGACTATAATTCACACCCGCAAATGGTTTGGCCTCAAACAAGGAGTGAGCATATTTTTAAATTAGAACCCTCAGACTCATGTTTGTGACTACATCAGACATTCCGATATGTAGGTAATCTGAGGAATGGAGAGTGTTTATAGCTAAATAAGTTACTTCAGGGGGTTTTTAGTCACAAAATGTATCAATTGTAATATGATCTTTAAGGCTGTATGCATGCATTTCTATTTAGGTATTACTGGCAACTGTAATCATGTGCTTACAGCTATGTCTTGCGTTAAGTTACTTGTGCTTTAACATGTTTATATTCTTCTCTTGACATGTAGTTTACTATAGTATGTGTTTCTACAACTAAAAGGATCTATTTGATAATTCTAACCATATATTGTGCTCTTTATCCAAATTAATTGAAATATAATAACAATAATGAAATAAATAAACAAATAAAACCATAAGCTGTGCTCAATATTGATGAAGCTCTGTATTGGATTGTAGACCTTTTAATGGAGCCACTCTTGCAATTGTAGACCTTTTAATGGAGCCACTCCTAGCCTCTCCCTTTGACACATTAGATGAAAGGATCAATTCAACAGTATGATGACAAGTTGGTTGTGTGACTTATATCCGCTCCATATGACACTGCTCATTTCTTCTCCCGTCTTCTGGCTTGCAGATAGATGAAAATGTTCAGCGGGAGATAATCAATCACAGGTCACTGAGGCATCCTAACATAATTAGATTCAAAGAGGTTTGGCATTGACTACCCCTTTAGATCGTAGATAGTTGGTTATACATGTATGACTGGTTTGCTTGAAATTTTACACTAGGTGATTCTGACGCCAACTCATCTTGCTATTGTGATGGAATATGCATCTGGTGGGGAGCTTTTTGAGAGAATTTCTAATGCAGGGCGCTTCAATGAGGATGAGGTATCTAATCTGCTAATTATAAATCCCTCCGGTTATAGCTGTGCGAGATTTATAAGGTTACGTAATCTCTTCTTGCACAGGCTCGCTTCTTCTTCCAGCAACTTATATCTGGCGTCAGCTACTGTCACTCCATGGTAAGGGCTTCTCTGAAATATTTTCTCAGTTTCTTTCAGTTCACTAAACGTGGAGATCTTGGAAATTTATTCAGCCTTTTTGTGTTCTATTTCTTCTTGCAGCAAGTATGTCATCGGGACTTGAAGCTGGAAAATACATTGCTTGATGGAAGCCTTGCTCCTCGGCTAAAAATTTGTGACTTTGGGTATTCCAAGGTAGTAAGTCTGCCTTATCATACAAGAATACATGTACAGCTGTATAAGCTCCCCTGTTTATTAATCATGGCTTGCACTTTTTGTAGTCTGCTCTGCTGCACTCTCAGCCAAAATCAACCGTTGGAACTCCTGCTTATATTGCACCAGAAGTTTTGTTGAGGAAAGAATATGATGGCAAGGTAATTGGTTTAATGCATCAGTATTGTTACTTTTTTTTAAAAAAAAAGTAATAACAGCTAATATCAATTATTTTTATTGTGGAATTTCTTTTTTGTGATGCATATGAACCCTTCCTGCACTTCTGAATTAGGCTTTTCTTCGACTGACGTTTACTACTTACTGTCTGGAATGCCCAGCCGAACATGCTTCTTGTACACCAAAAGAGGGAAAAGTGGGCAGATGGTTTTCTTGATGAACAGAAGCATAAGTGGATTTAGTAGATTTACTTTACTTGAATCCCCTTCCATTAGTGTGCTCCATAAAGGAGGAGCAAATAGGATAGGAGTGCACAGGTTCTTGACTGGACTCTTACCGAACAACAACAAAAAAGAATAAGCAGAATCTGATATTTAACCCGTCTTAAAGGTGCTTAAGGGAGCTTATAAAACCACATCTGGGTGACTGAAATGTAAACTAATTAAAGAAGCATTTGTGGCCCATGTCGCTTGAGGCCACATTATATTAGGGTAAGCAATCTTGTATGTCCATATTTCTAGGTTCATATTCTTTATGGGGTTTTGACTTCACCTCCACACAATAGCCAGTCTAGTCCTGTTGTTGTAATTATGCTGTATACTTAATAGCGAGGTTCAAGAAGTTGGGAAATTGTGCTCAATAAAACGAATTGCAGTTACAAATTCAGAAACAAAACCTTGCTATTTCTGAACCTAAGTTCGTAGGGACTAGATTCTGTTAGCGCTGGCCATTTGGACTACATATAATGTTGGTTCCTGTTTACCTTCTATTTGTTTATATGGTGAAGGGATGCTGGGTTTCTGATGGAGGAGAACACATCTATTGCCGAGGAGTCACAAAACAAAAATATTGTAACTAGAATATACCTCAAACTTTCTCTGTTACTGGCTTATGTAGTTTTGCAAAGGTTTAAATGGTAAATGATATTTCTGTTGGCAGATTCAAGGTATTCAGGGGTTTTTACTTTCAAGAAAGTTACACGAGAAGTTGTGGATATCATGGTTATAAAATTTTGTTGTGTAACTTTTGTCTATGAAAGATTAGTTTGGTTACCATCCATGAATCTTACCCTAAACCATGGCCTTGTAACATATGTTCTGGTCCTTTTTTCTTTCCAGGATGTGTAACACCTCGTTCTAAGTACATGTTTAATTTGTATTTTGATTTGCTTAGTACTTGCTGTTGATCAATTATGGTCGCTTACTTTTGTACTTTGTGTTATTTTAACATCACCTTCAATCAACAGGAGAATATCACAGATTGTTTTATTTCAGATTGCAGATGTGTGGTCGTGTGGGGTGACATTGTATGTCATGTTAGTGGGTGCTTACCCTTTTGAGGATCCTGATGAACCAAAAGATTTTCGGAAGACGATCAACGTACATCTTAGTCATTGTCATGATTTTGTGCCAATTTCTTTTGAATTTCTTATAACAAAAAAAATTTGACCTGGCTTTTTGCTACACAGAGAATCCTGAGCGTGCAGTATTCTATGCCTGAGAACATTCAGATATCTGAGGAATGCCGCCACTTAATCTCAAGGATCTTTGTTGGAGATCCGGCTCAGGTTAGTGTGGTTATAGAGTAATTGGTACACAGAAGTGGGGTAGATGGAGTTGGCATGTTTCTGTTGTGATTGGATTGGGACATCAATTGTGATCTGATCCAAGCTTGCCTATCGTAATAGTTCTGACCACCATCTAATTTCGTTGTATTTAAGGCATCTCGTTAAATACTGTCCTGAAATTCCTTCTTATACAGACCTGTTCTACTAGCATGAAGTTGGAAGAATATAATTTACTAGCATATTATACTTGTAATATTAGGATTTACAGACACTAATTATAGGAATTTAAACTGGATGAAGAGAATAGATAACCAGAATGTTGTTGTTACTTTTATGTGTGGAATACATTTTGAGATAATTGCGCAAAGAGTGTTACATACATTTTACATTTCATTTTGTCATTTCTAGCCATATCTAGTCCTTTTACTTATGGGTTTTGAGCTGAGGGTTTTAGGAAACAGCCTCTCTACTTCTATGAGGTAGCGGTAAGGTGTGCGTACAATCTACCCTCCCCAGACCCCACTTGTGAGATACAACTGGGTATGTTGTTGTTGTTGTTGTTGTTGTTGCAAAAAGAGTGTTACATACTAGTCTTGAAGACAATGAGATTGTAGTTGGCACTCATGTTCAAGTCATCTTTGCACATGGCACAGAGGATCACAATGCCTGAAATCAGAAATCATGTATGGTTTTTGAAGAATCTTCCAGCGGATTTGATGGACGATAAGATGATTAGTGACCAGTTTGAAGAGCCCGATCAGCCAATGCAGAGCATAGATACGATCATGCAAATAATCTCAGAGGCAACAGTACCACCAATTGGCGTGTATAACTTGGAAATGATGGATGATGACATGGATGACTTGGATGACTTGGATTCAGAGCCTGATCTTGATATTGATAGTAGCGGGGAAATCATATATGCAATGTGAATGCATGCCATGCTTGTGAAGAAGTTGTATCTGCAATCTTATGAGAACATTTCTGGACTTGTTGGTGTGCAAGGCTTAGAGATTATTGAATGCTCAGCAACAAGATCATGGAGGTATTTACAATGTTTGTAATTAGCTAAGTTCTTATCCTGGAAGGGGCTTCTAGTCTGCCCATGAATTATTTCTTCTTTCACATAGGAGAAATTGGCTGAAAAAGTAATGGAGTTTCCGTTCTTGAGTTCATAATCTCTTTATAATGTCACACTGTGAAGTTCTTTTGCAACTGTTGTACTTGCTTATATGCATTTGTGTCAAACAAACCATGTCCTGCTCTTTCTGGTTTTGTAAAGTTGAGATGCTTCTAGTCTTGGGGCTTGTGTATGACTTATGTTGTTTGCACAGAATCTCCGCTGTATAGTTTGTATAACTAGTACTTATGGTTGATGTTATATATTCCTTAGTAGTAAAGTGTGTGTGTCCTATACTAGTCCAGTGACATCCAAGTTTTAAGACGGACTTCTGTCCTAAGGTTGTGTTGGTGCAAGAAATTACTGGAGGTAATCATCACAAAAAAGAAAAAAAAAAGAAAATTATATAAATTGCCACTGTCCTCATTTAAGTCGGGTCTCAGTTCAATATTATGTTAGATTACAATTTTCTTTGTGAAACTATCCATAACTTCACAATCAAGTACGGTGAGAAATCAGCCCCATAGGCAGTTCTATGCTAGTGAATTGTCTTTTAACAAAGAAGCATCTATTTACATGCATAATTAGGAATACATATAGGATCCAAAGACCTATCCAAATTAAATAAACATCAACATATTAAATTCCTTTTGAGCCAAGGTTCAAAATTACATCAGTCCGTTGTGCTGCTAACTTTTCCGCATCAACTGTTGAAGCTTCCATCGCTTGTCACTGTTGATCACCCATATTCAAATTCCACCAAGGGAGTGCACCAGCACCATCTCACTTTAGATAAATGATGATCTGTGCAGCAAATTCAAATTGATAACTTCCTTCATCACAGTGATTCTCAGATTCCTCAGATGTACCCTGACGGATTCCCATAAGGAGGCTGTTTCTTCATCACATATCACCTCTTCCAACTTTACTAGTTTTTGCAGAGAAGCGGGCAGCTCAAAGAACCCCAGCCGACTTCCCATGCAGAGAGTCTGTAAAGAACAGAGTTGATCCATTTCCATAGGCAAGACATCCATATCCACACAATCATATACATCCAGAAATACCAGTTTACTCAGTTTAACTATCGACTTTGGCAACTCAGCCAATTTTGTGCAAGAATGAAGCCTTACTACCTCCAAATTTGTCAACCTCCCAAGCTCTTCCGGAAGGGCAACCAGTTCATGACAGTAACAGATGCTGAGCCTTTTAAGATCAACAAGATCACATATTTCAGCTGGAACTTCTACTAAATCGTTGCAGTGCTCGATATTCATCTCCACGAGTTTTGGCCACATGTAAGGCATCTTGGCAGCAGAATTCTCAAATGCCTCCCCAATTTCACACATGATCAGGGAGATTTTGCGCAAATTTGGTAGCTGCAGATTGGCTGAGAAAATGGATGTAACAGAGATGCGTTCCAAGTTGATTCTCTTAAGATTGACCAGAGAACAAAGCTGAAAGTTATTCAATTTGGCTGGGAAGAAACCATTGTTTGTCAAAACCAGCGTCTTCAATTGGCTCATATACTCTATAAAGGGGGGTAAGTTGAAGGTCCTTGTTTCAAAGTTCAACACAAGCACTTCAACTTTAGGAAATTGCACGCTATGCCAGTTAGAGGAGAAATCCTCATCTGCAATTCAGATTCATGATGTGGTAACTAAAATAGCAGAGACATGATGAAGGAAATTTACAGAAAACTTCTCAAATTCCGAACAAAAAGGAGAAGGGATGGATAACAAACCGGTGACAATAGACAAAACCTCCGCTTGAAGTGGTTGAAGTCTTTGTTCAAGCCACCACCTAGGAAAGTCATTCCCCTTGACGTTGATATATATTCTCATTCTATCTTCTACCGGCTTCTCATCACACTGGTGGATGACCAGTTCTCTAAGCATATCATGCTGCTGTATGTAATGCAAGTTATGTAAGCCAAGAACTGCTGGTGCATCCTGTCTGTGAATCAGCATGAACTAAATTTAATCAGATATTCGAGCTAACTTGATAAATTCAATGATCCGAGGCACAGAAGAAGTTGAGAGCAACACCAAAAAGGTGGAAACAGGATAAATGAAGCCAGCCACTAGAATGTTCTAGTGGCGGGACTCTTACGAGTTACAATGTTCTTATCTCATAAAATTTGATATCTTTCTCGAAAATCATGTAGAAGGTAAAAAAGAATTTTCATAGCTACAGCACATCAAATATTTATGCACACATACAGATAGTCAGCAAGCATGTACATGTGACCATCTAACTCTATTGCTTCTTTCTTTCTCCTGGCCTCAACACTTCATTAGTTTTAAATATTGACGCACACAAACAGATAGTTGGCAAGTGTGTACATGTAACCATCTAACTCTATTGCTTCTTTCTTTCTCCTGGCCTCAACATTTTTCTAGTTTGGTTCCACATAGTGATTACATATATGAAATAGCAAACACAATACAGTTTCAAGACAAAATTGAAGCCAGTTATACCTTGCAAGGGCGAGATTAACCAGGTTTTGTGAAGAAAGTTCAAAGAAGATGGCCATTGCAGTCAAGCCATCTTCATCTAGATTGTATCGTTCCACCCAAATATCCAAAAGAGCAGCAGGATGAATTCTTTGATCTTCAGGGAATGATCCTATATCCAGGTAGCAGTCTCTTAATGTAGTTGTATCAATGCTGTAAAGAACTTTTTCATCCAAGGCATCGATGCTGGCTTGCAAAGAACGAAGCAGATCATTCTCCGTAGGGAATAGAATTTGTCTTTTAGACTGCATCATTACTCTGTTAAACCAGATCACCTCAGGCTGGCCACACAATGAACTGCCAACTACTCTAAGAGCCAGCGGAAATCCGCCACAACTTCTCACCACCTGTCATTGCATGCCGTCATTTAGATCCACAAAGCAGAGAACTTTTTGAAGTTATATGAATTTGGGAACAGTATTATTTAGCACGGATGCATTTTCACTCTCTAAACGTTTCGAGCACATGCACAATCAACATTTTACACATACATTTCGCATGTATGCACAACTAAATAATTAGTCAAAAGAACTTTGTAACAAAGATAGCCTTTTACCTTATGAACAAGATCAAGTCTCACATTAGGGTTACCATCTTTAAAAGCTGAAGCGCAGAACAGATTCACTGCATCCTTTTCGCTCAAAAGCTTTAATTTATATGTATCAAATTTTGGAAACGCAAATCTCGAAGTGACCAAAATCTTAAATCCAGGTATCTGTAACATCAGATGCTCGATGACGAACTCTGATTCGGACCAAACATCATCTAACACCAGCAATATAGGTTGAGATGTACTTCTCATAAGGAGGTTATTGAGTTGGCAGATTGCGTCATGATCAGTAGCAAATTCTGGGGCTCTGTGGTTTTTCTTCTCAAAAATTTCCCCAACGATGCGTCTGATGTTTGGTGTTTTGGTAACAGTGACAAAAAAGATGTCCCTGTATTTTTCTATTAAGAGACGAGTAGATCAATATGCTGAAAAACAGCAAGACGCTTAATATAACATAACAGACATGATGCAGCACTAATATAGACTAGTTTAGCCATAATTTCAATAATCTGCCTAACAAAAAGGCAGAAACTCAACCTTATGCTCGTGTGAAGTATTTGTGGTTCCTACGCAAATCATAAAACGAAAACACATAAATAAAAAATTCAACTGATAAACTTCCATAGTAAGTATGATAAAGTCGAAAAGAAATTGATCCAAACAGCCTTTAAGTTCATGTGATTCGAAGACAAACCGGAGAATTAGCCAACTCAAGTTACAAAGGCATGCATCTTACAAACTAGAAAGGACAAATTTAACAGCAATAACAGTGTAAGATACTAAAAATTACATGAAAAACAATAAATAAGCAATACCTTTGATATCATCCTCTAGACAAAGCTTTGCTGCCAAAGTAGTCTTTCCACATCCAGGAGGAGCAGAAACAACCAGCACTTGATCTTTCTCCTGAAGCAGCTTCAGTTTCAATTTCAATTCTTCAAGTGGCACTTCAAAGCCAACCATAGAATCAGGAACTTGGGGGACATCAGACCACCCTGAAAATCCACTTGAGCTGCCAAAACTAGAACCAGTCATACTCCCTGAATATGCACTAGAATTTGTAAATCCAATACTACTCCTCGATCCCCCCAATGAAACATTCCTCATCATCGAGTGAATCTCCTCCAATTTTTTACCATTTTCACTAACCTTGACCAGAATCAATTTGCTATCCCTAACCACCTGAATTAAACCGTGTATCTGGCAAAACTTCAGTAGTGAATTTTCCAGTTTGGTCAATTTCCTGGAGTAATTCCACTTCTTCAGAGCGTCGTAGCATTTAGTCTTGGAACACTTGCGAACTAGCTCTTCCCCTTCCCTCAGCCGCTTCTTGAACATCTCTATTTCTTCCTCTCGTCCTTCTAGGACGTTGTTCAGCCTCTCAATATCGGCGAATACTGGTTGGATTTCAACTAAGGTCTGCTTCAAGCTGAGGAATTTGGAACGGAAAGTGGCGATGTTTACGCCAACATCAAGAACTGCTTTGAGGAGTAGGTCGAAGACTGGACCCAAAGCAGCTCCGCCGACCAAACTTGCGGCCATTGCTCAATAACTTGGGCAAAGTCTTAAGTGAAGCGAGTGGAGTATAGAAGAGGGTCGTCTAGTAGAGGTCAAAAGGCAAATGATTCGTCAGAAAGATTCTTCGGAAAAGAGATGGCAAATGGTCCGAAGTTTCGTCCTCAATCGACTTTTTATGTCTAGTAAAAAATCTTTTTCTTTTCCCATTTTAAAATGATTTAAAAATTATTACGTCAACCTGTCCCATACTTGTTTTTGCAAACCTTTAAATCTAACCTGCTCTGCATAGCTCTAAACTCACCTTAACCACGCCGCCCCGTTCCCTATCCACATCATAGTCCCTTCCTTTCAATTTAGCTATTTTAGTTAAATTTTTTAACTACCTAAAGCATACAAGGGCCCGAGAGCAATTTGAACAATTAAACAAAAATAGAAAGTAATATGAAGGATCATGTAATAAGTAAATGAGGACCAATTTAGCAAGCTAGACAAATTGTCAAATATTACATATATAGTATACTGGTGTAGTATCAAATTTACAAGTGAAAATCGAGTTACAAGAGTAAACCGACGAGTTCTCCCTCCTATTTAATTTCTTGGTGCTTTTGTAAAAAACCTTGAAATCAATTTATTACTATGTAAAAAACAAACTTAAAAAAATATACTGACTACTCGGTTTTTTTCTTTTTCTTCTCCAGCAACTTGTTCTTCATCTTCTTCACTCTCTCCGTCACCACGCTGTAATATGTACGACATTTCTCCATCACTGTGCTGTAATACGTGTGGCCTCTTACCCTTACTCGCTGCCCCACGTCCTTAATCCTGTCTTCATATTTCACATAGACCACTGGTACAGTCAACCCCATCACAACCCCTGCATTATCATATATATACTCCTTAAAAACACGCAATAAATATGCCAGAACATAAGAGAAAATTAGTATAGGTCTCATTAATTTTTATATGTATATAAAAGTACGTACTACTAAGTAGTATAATTACCCGTGTAGAGAAGAGTAAGTAAATCAAAATGGCTAGCAACAACCGAAAGCAACCCCAAAGAAGCTACAGTCCCCGCAAAGATGAACCACTCTTTCTCTGTACTCACGCTAAACAGAAACCTTAGGCTTTTCTCAACCGAGTTGTGAAATTTTGCGCCCGCTTCTACAACTGATTCATCGCTTATGTGCATCCTTGACAGGTCCAGAGGCTCTCTGCAAGAATGTATTATTGCACCATTAGTACTGCTTCTGAGTTATGGTGTTCAAAAACACTGACGTCCATCAAACAATTAACGTAAATCAGAGCCTAATGCCAGAGTTTATTTCGCAGTGACCCATATTAACTGAAATCACAATCTTATTTTTTGTCATTCCAATTCACATTAACTGGACTTTACGCCAACCAAATGTCATATAGCCATATTGCCACAGTAATTATTGTGGTCCCGACTTCAATTTTTGTCACAGAATCATGTTATGGTTAATACCATTGGATAAAGTTCAATAATTTTGATGTGGTAAAAAAAATAGATTTGTAGTGAAGATGTTAAAAGAGTGTTTTTATTACTAACTCTAACCTAGCATAAAATGAAAAGCTTAGGAGTTAGCTTACTTTCCCAAGAGCATACGTATGTTACTCCATAAAAACATGAAAGCAATCACAAACATGGCGATCCATGAAAACAGTGTTATAAAGGTCAATCCATAGACATCAAGTGCCATCCATATCGCTGTAGCTGCTAATAGTGCAACAACACAGCAACTCTTCTTCCTCCATAAAATTATATCTCTTACTATATCTGAAAAAAATGGTTATAAAACATTTGCATTAGCAACTTAACTTTACAACAGCCAAGCGATTTACTAGTGTAAAGATGATTCAAGTGTAAGTCATCAATTTGATCACGCTATGCATTGATTAAAGCTTACCACAGAGAGTAGATTTAATTTACTTGAAATCACATTAATTATAATAATTAATTTTACACCTGAATAATTTTGTGCACAAAACATGAAGTCATGGATTAAACCTGTATTGTTGCCAAGATGAGGAGCTGGTGTAGGTATTGGAGAGTCTGTTGAGGTCTGCAGGTTGGATGCTGCAAATAAAACAAAAAATTATACTACCGCAGAGACAAAAAGGAGAGGGAATATATATTTCATTTGGGGAGCGGAGGCATGTGAAAGAGAATTAAACCTGAACTGTTGCCAAGTTCACCGGTTGGTGAAGGTGGGGGAGAATCTGTCCAAGTATTCTGCATATTAATTGAAGGCTGCAAACAAAGGGGAACCAATTTATACTTCGAAAGAGGAATTCGAGATAAGGATTATGTTCAAAGAAATGTGAAGGAAAGGCATACTGAAAAAGAATTGAGAAAGTTACTTGAGATAAACACATGGCGGTATAGTGAGCATAACGTGGAGGTCATGCAGGAGTCGCGCCACCAAGCAATTGATTCTTATCTCAATGGCTTCTTTGTAATTGAAACCCATCGCCCATCCACAAATCAAAAAAGGCTGTTTTAAGCGGCAATTATTGTGATTTATGTTATTTAAATAATAGTTTATGTTAATTTTAATTTATGTTGTATATATAAAATTATTTGATTATTTTGAGAGTTGAATAAAATTTTTTTTATATTTTAAATATTTTAGATTATTAATTATTTGATGTAATTATCAAGGGTACACTCTACCACTAAATTAATAGTCCATCATGCGAGACTCCCAATGAGATTGCTATGCCAAAAGCAAGAGAAATTCATCCTTTTTTTTTTCCGTTCCATGTTCCCATACAGGGGAAACATAGAGACGTAAACAAAGGAGGTCCTATCAACATGTTCCGACCTACGATAATAAGTTCATGAGCTTAATCTTAATTCATTGTCAAGAAAGGAAAGAAGACTTTCATCTCCAAGTTTTACTCAGACGTAGTTTTTGTTTTTTTTTTTTTTTTTTGGGGGAGGGGGGGGTGGGGGGGGGGGGGGGGGGGGGGGGGGG
>JAOTQJ010000049.1:25094168-25108286 GCA_025642045.1 Solanum sejunctum | reverse complement strand
TTTTAAAATATGTATCGATATATACAATTGACCACACATATATCTAGCATTCTTTTTTTTTAAAAAAAAACACATATACATATATGTATTATGTATAATTTCAATCAAATAATACACTCATACGATTTCTGCAAACTTATTCTCATTACAAAAAATTTTTCATTGCATAAATAAAAAATGATAGAAAAATTTAATAATTATATGGTAAAATATTTTAATTATCCATTGATACTCGATGCAGAGACTTTAAGAAAATTTAACAAAAAAAAAAAATTCAAAAAGACATAATGACAGTGCTCATCAACGAATTTATTACTCGTATTCATATATCAATCATCAAATTACATCGTAAATTAATGTCAGGGACTTAAAATGCTCAAATTTTGGAAATGCTTTTTATTTGTAAGAAAATCAATGACATGAGCCATAAATTTTAATGCATTTAGATGTCATTATATTTTTTAGGAACGAATGGAAAGTGATAATTGAGAACTCATAGGAGTAGCAAATTTAGAACAAACAGTGTGTAATTGTTATTTTTGTGGGTATGGCAGAAATGCTATCAATTTTTCTATGTTTTTTGTCCTTCAACAGAGGCTACTTAAATCTCGGATTTTAATATCCTTATTTATAAAAACTTTTTTATTAATAATAAATAGAATAAAAATTTTGTTACAATAAAATCAAAACAAGAAAAGTAAATGTACTATCACAAATCACAAGATAAGTCAATATTATAAAGTCAAATTTGAGGGGAAAATTTGAAATTGCATCTCTTTAAAATTTAAAATATAGATGAATTGAATTGAATCTATGGATATTATATGCCCAACTTTCCTGCCCTAATTATTTTTTGTGGGAAAAAGGAAACTGGGGTGCCCCCTATATATTGGAGGCATGGCGGTGGCTCACTCGGAAAAGGTACCCCACACACATGATTCACTACCAAATATTCCAATTGACTATTCAATTAGGAATAACATTCATTTTAATGCTATATTCCCTTCCTCCTATTTTAATTAGTGTAATTTTATTTAAATAGATAATACTTATTAAAAGTCATAGTAATAAAAAATTTTAATTACTAAAGGTAGAACTTTTAAATTCAACTAATTTTAATTAATTATTTTTATTTTATATTTAACAACTAAAATAAAATGAAAAGAGTACTAATTAATCATAATTTTTGACCAACCACTATAATTATTTAATTCCTTTATCTAATTCCTTAGTATGCAAGTTTCCACGAACTCGATAGTTATTTAGGCCCACTTTATTATTGTAAATGATTGCTATTTGCCAGTAATTATATTGAGTTGAAACAAAAATTCAAAAGCATAAGAGGTGATTGAAGCTTTAATTTAGGCATTCTCCGGCTTCAAAGGGATGCATAAATAAATAATGAGAGACGCAGATAAGATTTTCAAAATATGAGTGCTGTAACTTAAAAAAAGGGTAGGAAAGAAAAATATATATAATCAAAAATTAATCTTTGATTTTTCATTATAAATAAATAATTTAATATTCAATCAACTGTAAAATTATAAATTATCAAACAATATTATATCGGTAAATCTTTAATTTTACATACAAATTACAAATTAAAGTGATCTTCTTTTAGTACATAAATTGGCTAATTGATTGATTAAAATTGACACGACACCACGGAAATTTCTCCAGACTATAATTTATGTCTAAATATGGAAAATGTTAAAGGGAACTCATTTTGTTTTTTTGTTAGTGTTAGTATTAGTATATGTGATACAAGAGTGGAAAGATATGAGAAATTAGATCATAAAATATGATTTATTTAATTTGTTCAAGTGTAAAGTTATTATTAATTTATTAGTTGTTAAAATTTTGAAAAAGAAAATTAATATAATAATTAAAATTTAGCAATAATTGATTGAGTTAAATTTTAATCCATTTAAAAGTTTATTTCAATTCAACTCATCATTTCATACCAAATAACTTTTGGACGGATAATAATTTATTTATTAATTTAAGTTATTTTAATCTATTTAAATTCAGCTTCACCCATCTGACACTTATATCCATCATGTGCAACTGTTAGTAGTTTATATACATGTCTAAATTTTGATCCCAAATTAGGCTCGCTATTTAAAAATTAAAATAATGCTTCTTGTGTTTTTAAATGGAAACGGGTTCAATTAATTATGCATTTATTTAAGAAGTTGACAATGGGTTTTTGTTCAAATAAAAATGGAACCTATATATACTTATTTAGTTAGATTCCATAATGAAATTAGTTTGGTGAGGCTAGATAATTTTTTTACGATTTTAAGTGGACATTTTTAAATACAAAATGAGAAAGTACTACTAGAATACTCAACAACAGATAGAAATTGTTATGTTACTTGCATCATAATCCTCAGCCAGTTCATTTTATTACTAGTAAAATATGGGAGGACATTAATTGCTTTGACAATTTCAAGAATTATAGTAGATTCGACAATTATTGTATTATTTATATATTTTAGTAATAATTTTTTAGCCAACTGTATCTGTGAAATGGCAAATGTTTATTATATATTTTTTTCTGCAAATAGTGAACCTAAATGAGAATTTACAGACTGTACGATGCATGTTGGCAGATTTTAAAATTTTGGAGTAAATTTAGAGAAGAAAAAGTTTATTACAAGAAAAATTATGGAAAAAGAGAAATAAAAAAAGAAAAAAAAATAGATAGTTGAAGCTATACACTTTGGATTCTGAATTCTGATTTCTGACCATGTAATATACATGTGAAAGCTGACATCGAATGCTCTTGGAAATAATAATTGACTATACATATTTAAAAATTTTAATGTTCAGACGCACTAAATGAGGAGCGGAAAAAAAAAGAAGATTATCAATTTGTTCTTAAAAAAGGGAGGGCTATCATTATTTTTTTACGTTTCTTTGGTATTAGTATAAACCACCAAAGTATATAATGTTGCGGATGAGATTGTTTCTATCTTAATCGAAAATTTTAAATTTGAGTTTTGAATATGAAAAAAAAATTTAACAGAGAGTGTTTTTCCGAGTGTGCCTTATGTAGCACAAATTTAAAATAATCGAACTTTAATGCAGACACCAAATGTAAAATTGATGATAAAAAATTATACAAGTTTGTGAGGAAGCGGGAACTAGCAAGTGGTTATGTCGCGGCTAGAAATTAAGGCAATAGCATGCTGGATTGGTTTTAAATATTTTCAGAAGGCTCACGTTCTTGTATTCAAATCTCACAATAATCAACACATCCAAACTCAACCCCTAGCTACTATACTTCACATATTAAATGCAATAAAAATAAGTAGATGCAATTATATCGAAATTATAAATATACGTGATGCAAAAAAATTAATGTACATCTCTAGGATAAACATTACAACAAATTACCCAATGTTTCAAAGCCTCCCACCCATTACGAGGTAAGGGGAGGTCGGATGTATGCAGTCTGACCCCTATGTAAAGATATAGTGTGTCTGTTTTTGGATGACCCATGATGAGCGTCGAAAGTTGCGTTAACTAACTGTTACTTCACAATTGAAAGAAGCGCAAACAATTTAAAAAGACATTTTGTTTTATTTCATCATATTCTAAAGCCCAAAAATAATAAATTTTTGACTCTATCCAAAATTGATGAAAATCTCTGGAATAAACATTAATTGATAAAAATGATACTAACAGTCACCTAAATCATAATTAGTAAAAATGTACTCCTAATTACTAGCCAGTATCACCTAGTCAAATGTCAAAAAGTAAAAATAACCAACAAAAGTAGTTTAATCAAACTAATTTATGTAATATGATTCTGTTAAAACATTTTTACATTAAATCCTTGAAAAAGAAAGTGTAATATTTGACGGGATGGACGGCGAGATTTATGTCGGTTTAATTTTCAACCTCTTTTTTTTGGGGGGACATTTTTTCTTCTTTACAACTGGCAAAAAAAAAAAAAAAGTGAATCAGAAGTAAAAGAAATCGGGTAATTTCCAATAATAACGCGTAATCGCGTGAAGTACGCCGATAATATGAAAGTTGTCACTAACTATATTAGACCCATCTAGTGGAGCTTATTTTTTGGCAACTTCTTCGACAGTATTTATGTGCAATCTTCACTGGATCTAGACACTCAAATACATTTCTTCATTCTTTCTGTTTTTACAACTATTGTTTAAGCATTGCTGCAATGGGGAAAGTTGCACTTTTTCATTTGATTTGTGGAATCTTGATTTTTTGGAGTGTCTCTGTAGTGAAAGCAGAGGATGCTTATAAATATTTTACATGGACTGTTACTTATGGAACTCTTTCTCCTCTTGGTGTTCCTCAACAGGTTTGTGTTTTCTACGTGCGAGCTGGTATGTTTAATCAAGAACTTGAATTTGTGATGACCTTTTTTTTTAATGTTTTAACTTATTATAGGTGATCCTCATTAATGGTCAATTTCCTGGTCCAAGACTCGACCTTGTCACAAATGACAATGTGATCCTCAACCTTATTAATAAGCTGGATGAGCCTCTTCTGTTGACATGGTGAGTCTCTTTTTTATGTATTGCAGTAGTATTTTATGCGCTGAGAGATTAGGGGCGGGACTATATTCACCATGATGCAAGACCTTGATACAAAAATCACTCATTTATGTTTTAAAAATATAACAGTGACGAAACTGCTGGCTCTGTGAGAGATATATTGTTTTTTCACATCTCATTTACAATGTGGGAAACAACGTGGGGCTGATCGAAAAATCGGTTTAAGAAGTGGATTTCTCTTGATTTTTCTGTTGCTTTTTTCGTTATAGAATGTTGGAACTGTAGTCTTACATGTTTGTCCTGATTAGGAATGGAATCAAACAGAGGAAGAATTCTTGGCAAGATGGAGTTTTGGGAACTAATTGTCCCATTCCACCAAATTCAAATTACACTTACAAGTTCCAAACAAAGGACCAGATTGGAAGTTACACATACTTCCCTTCAACTCAATTGCATAGAGCTGTTGGAGGTTTTGGAGCACTTAACGTGTATGCAAGATCCGTAATCTCAGTTCCGTATGCTAAGCCAGCTGGAGACTTCAGTTTACTTATTGGTGATTGGTACAAGAGCAGCCATAAGGTGAGCCTCTTGGCAGACTGTTATAATGTAGAAAAGTTTATTGTTCTATTTTGTGATGTTCTCAATATTCTGTTTGGTACTTGCAGGTGTTGAGGCAAATATTGGACTCAGGGAAGTCACTTCCTCATCCAAATGGCCTCCTAATAAATGGACAGAAGCAGTCTACCTTCAGTGGTGATCAAGGTCATTCTCGAGCATTTATCGTGCTATGGTCTTTGATTTACTGAATTGAAGCTAATCCTTAAACAGAACAACGCATTAACACCACCTATATTTTCATCTTCAGGGAACACATATATGTTCAGAATTTCAAATGTAGGCTTGAAAAATTCAATCAACTTCAGAATTCAGGGACACAAGATGAGGGTTGTCGAGGTTGAAGGATCTCACGTCTTGCAGAACTTCTATGATTCTCTTGATCTCCATGTTGGTCAATCTATGTCTGTCCTTGTCACATTGGATCAGCCCCCAAAGGACTACTACGTTGTTGCTTCCACAAGGTTCTCCAGGATTACTTTTACTGCCACTTCAGTTCTTCACTACACTAACTCTCATACGCCCGTTTCTGGACCCGTGCCACCTGCTCCAGCTCGCCAAATGCATTGGTCTATGTTGCAAGCCAGAACGTTTAGGTACCTTTTTATAGATTTCAAGAATTGTTGACACTTGATATCTAGGATTGATTTTACTTCAACCTGGCCTAATTATCTTTTTGTCTTAATTGAAGGTGGAATCTGACATCAAATGCAGCTAGGCCAAATCCTCAGGGTTCTTTCCATTATGGAAAAATTACAATATCAAGGACTTTTGTCCTGGCTAATTCAGCGCCTATTATCAATGGAAAGCTGAGATATGCTGTCAATAGCGTCTCTTATGTTAATCCCGATACTCCATTAAAGCTTGCTGATCACTTCAACATCCCTGGAGTGTTCAGCTTGAACTCCATTCAAAATTATCCCTCTGGTGGTTCTCCTTACACAGCCACAGCTGTATTTCCAGCTTCTCACCATGATTTCATCGAAATTGTGTTCCAAAACGATGAGGTGGCCATGCAGTCCTGGCATCTTGATGGCTATGATTTCTGGGTTGTAGGGTATGATCATAACACTTCAAACTTTTCGGTTTCAACTTTGTGATAACAGGGGAAAATTGTTCTAATCCTTAGCTATTGCTTATAATCTGCAGTTTCGGAGCTGGCAAATGGACACAAGCAAGTAGAAATAAGTACAATCTTGTTGATGCTCTCACTAGACATACTACGCAGGTAAATGCAACAGTTCATGAATTCAAATAGAATTTATATTCTATGCACCAACTGTGTTAAAAAAATATTTGCATAATTGTGTCACGTATAATGGACCTACCCTAACTGGTTAAACTACACTGAACACGTTGCAGGTATATCCAAAATCTTGGACTGCCATATTGGTGTCGTTGGACAACCAAGGAATGTGGAATTTGAGATCAGCTATGTGGGATAGGCAATATCTTGGACAACAAGTGTACCTGAGGGTGTACGACCCAACCCCAAGTCTAGCCAATGAATATGACATACCAACTAATGCTCTTCTTTGTGGGAAAGCTGCTGGTAGACATCCTTAATTTGATGAGTCTTATACATAGGCTTTTGTTTTACTGGTCATGACAGGTTGACTAGGAGAGATTGCGGCAAACATAAAACTTGGCTGCTTATGTTGTAATCACTAATCACATACCATTGTATTTCTTTTAGTTGTTGGCTACACTAGTTTATGAAATGCAGCTAATACAAAGTTCATTGTTTGATAAATTCCTAAGCAACATCTACCGAGCAAATGATTTTTCTTACATTGTCACTATCCACTTATCTGCCTATTATAAATAATGGTCACATGATGTGTAGAAGTGCCATTGGTTGATCCGTTTCAAAACTGAGATTTTAATTTGAGCAAAATTCAATAATGGCAAATATATAAGGTCTAATTATACTTCATATCCTTTCTACCTCGATGAGATAGAGGTAAGGTGTGCGTACAATTTATTCTCCCCAGATCCCACTTGTGGGACATCACTGTGTATGTTGTTGTTTTTGTAGGGTAATTGTATTTTCTAATTATAGTTAGTTCTTTGTTGTGAGCCGTAATAAATTCAAACTATAGGTATAGTAGTTAATTAACTAATATATGTTTATTTATTCACAAATTTTTTTCTTATAATTTTCGTTAATGGACCTACTAGCCTAGTGTGATTCCATTTTGAGCAACAAATTCTGACGTGGTACATCCTCATAGTGAAAATTAAACGAAAACATGAATTAATTCATAATAAATATTGATTCAAGTTCTATTAAAGAATACCGCCAACTCCTATCCCAAGGATAAAAGCGTCCACGGCAGACTGAATTGGTAAATGGGCCAACTGTTTTTACTTAGTGAGAGGAATCAGGATCCTAATTTCCTTCTCAAGTGCTCAATATTTTTGGGTTAATTAATTATCTAATCTTCAATATTAGAGCAAATAGCAAAGAGTCAATGTGTTTTTTCCATAAATTTCAGTACTTAG
Organism: Solanum sejunctum; assembly: GCA_025642045.1. Classification (NCBI taxonomy): domain Eukaryota; kingdom Viridiplantae; phylum Streptophyta; class Magnoliopsida; order Solanales; family Solanaceae; genus Solanum; species Solanum sejunctum. The sequence continues at coordinate 25,100,631 of JAOTQJ010000049.1, read as the reverse complement.
CACTAGTATTAAATATTAATATAGCAGACGTTTAAATCTTAAGCCAGGGCCTTGCATCCTTAATTACTAATCGATGCTAGTAATTCAAGCAACTATTTACGCCCAAATTAATTTAGCAAGCATTCACACTTTTTCTTTTCTGGTCAAAAGATAATTTATCACTTATTTTTAATTTATTCTTATTATAGATTAGAGTTAATTTTTTAAAATATGAAATTTATTATTTTCAAAGGTTAATACAATAAAATTATCTCTATGAATTATTAAGTGACATCAAATCAATACCAAATAAGTAAAAAATAAACGAGAAAGGGAAATACGTTTATAACATTATTATTTTTTGATTAGATATATTAAACTTCAGACATATTTTAAATAGATAGAAAAAGCAAGTCTATAATGCCAAACTCCTGAACCACATTTAAATCTAGAAAAAGAAAATTTCTTTTTTACTTATTTAAGGCCCAGTAATGCACTAACAATGCATTCAACATTTCAATTGTATCAAAAGATAAGAGGGAGTACTGCAACAAAGATTAATATGGGTTGTGATGTAATAAAAAAATGTTTGTTCTTACTTAAAAAATTTAAGTTTAACCTTTGAATATAAAATATTTTTTATTCAAAAAAATATTTATTGTTTTTTAGCAAATTATCGTTTCATTACAAACTTTTAAATACTTTTTAGTAAATTATTTTTGGGTAAAATTTTATTGTACTTTAGGTTATAAATTTTAAAAAAAGTATTTTTTAATCCTTTCTCTTTTAGTCCATCTTCAAAAGAATACTATCTCATTATAATTAAAAATATTTTAACTTTGAAATACAACCGTACAAATATATAAGAATTATTTTTCATCATAAATTTTAAGTCTTCAAAATTATTTTTTTAAAAAAAAATATTATGTCAAATTAAACAATGTCACATAGAGTAGTATAATTTTTTTTTAACATTTAAAAATTTAGATAATTTACCAAATAATAACAAGTTAATACTGCAACAACATCAGTCAGTATCTATCGACAATTAATTTGTGGAGTACGTTAAATTTTTTCTCAAAAATATCCATGGCCAATTAATTTGTGGAGTAGGTTTCACCCATTTTTCTTTGCTGCATAGAGTGCATTATTGGTGAACAAAACGTGCGATACCAAAAAGTTGTACTAGTATTCTTTTCTCTCTATCAATCAATTAATCATAACAAGTCTTTTACAATTTCTATATTTCACCGGCTTTAAAATTTATTTTATTATAAAAATAATTTTAAAATTAAATTATTTTGAATTATAGTATGACAATAGTTTTCTCAAAATGGATTTAAAAGAAGTGTACCATATGAAATGAACCAGGGAAGACTTTTAAAAATATACTTTATATATGTATATTTTAGAGCAAGAAAAATTCAAAAATAATAGTGTGTGTATATACTAATTTTTATGAATGTATCTCCACCGTCAAATTTTTTATTATTATAAAAATACATCATAAAATATAATAAATATTTTTTTGCAATATAAAAAAAATTAAAATATCAAACATTTTATCGAAATAAAAAATCAGAAACAGACTAATATTTTCAAAATGGATACTTATGTCCTTTTCCCTTAATAGTTAGAGACTCGTGTTACACATTTTGCCTATTGGAAAAATTTCATGTGTTGAATTTTAGACATTTCCACTTTAGTCTGTATATACCGCTATAAATCTATGTCTAGAGCTCATGTTGTTGATCATAAAGCCAGTGATAAATTAGTTCATGGACTATTATACCATTCTTCTCGCCCTCTTGCTTGCCTGGACTTTGATCCAAGGCTTCAATTTGTTCACAGTAAATAGGAGGAGAAATCTTCCGCCAGGACCATTCCCATTACCCATAATCGGAAATCTCCACTTGCTGGGCAATCTGCCACACAAATCACTTGCCAAACTTGCCCAATGTCATGGCCCAATTATGCGCCTCAAGTTGGGGCAAATAACAGCTGTGGTGATTTCTTCTTCAGACATGGCCAAACAAGTGCTCCAAAAGCAAGACTCAGCCTTCTCTAGTAGGTCCATTCCTGATACAGCCCAAGTGGACAACTTTCACATGTTCTCCGTCACTTGGCTTCCCGATTCCCAGCCTCAATGGAGAAGTCTCCGCAAAATATTGAATTCCCACATCTTCTCCGCCAACAAGCTTGATGCCAGCCAGCACCTTAGGTACGTCAACTAGAGAGGGTGAATTGTATTGGATTTGGAAGGGTCAAAATAGGCTGAATTAGTACATAGATAAGTTAAAAAACTAGAGTAGTTGGGATGAAATTGTCTAAATGGCGGGTCATAATCTAATTGGTGAAGTCTTGATTGTTTTATTTATTCTTTAATAATCAATATATTGTTTAATTATTATGACTATATATAATATATTAAATAAGATAAATTGACTATTTCGAAATATTTTGATAAGATTTATCAGGCTACATACCAATTCAATTTTTAAAATTAAAATTCATAACCCATAAAAACATGAATAGGTTGAATGGATTAAATTTGATTTTGCTGCTCCTAATTTAAATAATGTTAAACAAAATCAATGACTATCATGTTAAAATTCAAAATATCTTTTTTAATTTATTGAATCACGTTTTCAATAAGGTACAAGAAGATCGAGGAACTTGTTATTTACTGTGAACAAAGTAGCCAAAGCGGGCAGGCAATAGATATTGGTGGAGCAATTTTCAGGACCTTGTTGAATGTACTTTCCAACACCCTCATCTCAAGAGACTTGGCGGATTCGTATGAAAATTCCGGCAAAGATTTTAAGGAGTTGGTGGAGGGAGTAATGATAGACCTGGGTAAACTAAATTTGGTGGATTACTTTCCCGTGCTGAAAATAGTGTATCCTGAAGGGTTGAGACGATATAATTCTCACTTCGGAAAGCTACTAAAGTTTTTTAAAGGATTGATAGATGAGAGGATCGAGCTAAGGAAATTGAAGGAACAAAAAACTGATGATGTTTTAGATACGTTACTCACAGCCGCTGAACATAATCCACAAGATATTGATCGCAAGCATATAGCTACAATACTCTTGGTGAACTATCCATCTTTAATATAACATTATTAATACTCCTTAAGAATAATGCTGTTACCTATCATTTATACGCTTGATTGTTGTTGTGGAAGGGTGCACTTATCTAAAAAAGATTTTTAGCATCAATTAATTAACGATGAGACCTTAATTGTCGTTAAATATGACTACTTAGAGGCAAGTATTAGTGACACTTATTATCTGCAAGATGAATTCATATTTTGATTATCCCGTCCAATCCTTTCATACTTTAATAGGTTGGATGAGTGACTTTTTACATGAAAATATGAATACAAATCCATATTCAATCCATAAAAATACGGTATCATGGTAAACTATGAATTAATCAAACGTGTTAATCTTTCAACTTTTATTCATTCAAAATTCATTATCATTTTTTTATTTTGTTTACTTAAATATTTTGAATAATATTTTTTCAAATAAACTTATTTTCTTCCACTCCAATCTTAAATTACAATATTTTTTACTCCATCCCACGTACCGTGACTCCTCCACCCCCTCCCTCCCCTGGCCCCCCCTTCATTCCAGTTGAAGAGATATTGAATATAACATGCATCCGTGAATTATTCCCAATTGGTTTCGGCAAGTAATTTTCACCTAAAAGTTGTGAATGTATTTTCAGGACCTATTTGTTGCTGGGACTGATACAAGTATGAATACAGTGGAATGGGCTATGGCTGAGATTCTTAAAGCTCCAGATATTATGAAGAAAGCCCAAGCAGAGCTCACCCAAGTCATTGGAGAAGGCAAGCCAGTAGAGGAAGCTGACATTTCTCGACTTCCTTACTTGCAGTGCGTTATTAAAGAAACTTTCCGGATGTACCCTCCAGCTCCTTTTTTGGTTCCTCGAAAAGTAGAGCAGGATGTTGAGGTGTGTGGCTACACTATCCCTAATGGTTCAAAAGTGTTGATTAATGTGTGGGCAATTAGTCGGGACTCAACTTTTTGGGAAGACCCTTTTATGTTTAATCCTGATAGGTTTAAGGATTCAAAATTGGATGTCCGAGGTCAAGATTTTGGGTTTATTCCATTTGGTGCTGGTCGAAGAATTTGTCCTGGTTTGCCATTGGCAATAAGAATGGTTCCGGTAATGCTTGGCACACTGTTGAATACATTTAAATGGAAACTTGAGGGTGACATTGCACCAGAAGAGTTGGACATGGAGGAGAAATTTGGCCTCACCTTGGCCAAACTTTGTCCTCTACGAGCTGTCCCACTTCCCCTGTGAAATCCAAAATCAGACCGTGGATGATGAGCAATATAATATTGTAACTAATATTTCATTTCCAAATAGTTGATCATTTAGTATTTGAACAAATAAAGTAATGTTTTAGTGAAGGGAATTAGTTTCTTCCTAAGAAAAAGACAGGGCAGACATATTGGAGTTTACTTGAAGATAAGAAAATGCAAGGCAATTTGAAGACTTTTAATATTCATGTGAACATGTATTTAGATGTAATTCATCTCCTTTCGTAATTGCCTCCTGTTTAATTTTAGTCGAAAAGATTCCCCTATCTTTTATTATTCTAACATATATATATGAGTTAACAAAATATGAGAAAATGATCTCTTATCATTCCTTACAAATTGAATAGAAAAAAGAAACACTTTTTCAGATTTCTTAGGTGTAAAAATAAAAATCTCTTATAAATAAGACGTAGAACTAAAAGCAAACTTGTAAAAGACTACTAAACCAAAGTGTTTCCTTTCAAAAACATCAATCCAATTGACCCCATAAATTTGCATGCGTTATATTTGATCCATAGGTGGTTTGCATGATTAATTTCTGGAGTAATTTTCACCTCAAAGTTATTGTCAATGTATCCCAGAACCTATTTGATGCAGAAACTGACACAAGTTCGAACATAGTAGAATGGGCTATGGATGAGCTTCTTAAAGCCCTAGAGATTATGAAGAGAGTCCAAATCAAGCTTGTACAAGTCCTCGGAGAAGGCAACATGATGGAGGAAACTAACGTTTCCCGACTCCTTACTTGCATTATTAAAAAAACTTTTCGAGTGTTTTTTTCCAACTCTTTTTTTGGCTCCTCATAAAGTAGAGCAAGATGTTAATGTGTGTGTAATTAGTCAGGATTTAACTTTTTGAGAAGACCCTTCAGTCTTTAATCAAGACAAGTTTAATTAAGAATTCAAAATTGGATATAGGAGGTCAAGATTTTGAGTTAATTCTATTTGATGCTGGCCAAAGAATTTATCGATTTGCGATTGGCAATAAGGATGGTCCCAGTAATTCTTGGCACACTGTTGATTACATTTAAATGGAAAATTGAGGGTCACATTGCACCAAATACTTGGACATGCAGAAGAAACTTGGCCTCAACTTGGCCAAACTTCGTCCTCATCGAGCTGTCCCACTTCCCCTGGAAAAGGCCATAGATGATGAATATTGTAACTAATATTTGAGATATAATTCTTATTCTTTCAAAATTACCTCATGTTTAATTTTAGTTGAACAATAGAATTAATATTTAGGGCGATTCATGGTTATGATTTAAAAATCAAATCGAATCATAATACAAATCAAATCAATTAAAAAAAATTAATATTTGGTACAATTTGGTTTTAAATTTTGATAACAATACTATTTGATTTGCTTTTGATTTTGCTAAAAGAAAAATGCAAAAATAACCAAATCAAATTGAAAAATTATATATATAAATTTTATAATTGTTGATATATTATTCATAAATGAAATATAAATACTTTTTAAAATTTTAATTAACTTAAGTCTTTAACTTTACAATTAAAAAATTACTTGAAAAGACTATCTTTAAGATTTAATTACATGAATAATATGATTTTTTAAATATTACAAATGTGAAAGTCTATTTGACGTATATAACCATTTTAACTAATCAGAAAAGATAATTACAATCCCCAATTTAATGTATAAAATAATACATTATCAATTTACCTTAAATTAAGAAATTCTTTTAAATCTTTAGATAAAATATTATAAATATACCAAGTATTTTTATGGTATAAATATATTTTATAGCAAAACTGATTATTGTTATATTTTTTCTACAAATGTATGAAATAAATATTCATGATATAAACTATTATGTCGTAGGTATTTTTTTGTTTTAAAAATTATTTATTAAATATGAATATATTTTTGATATATACATGGTATAAATTTTTTACATCTAAAATATACCATATATTTTTATGATATAAATTTATAATTTGTGGCAAAGTATTCATTATTAATTTTTTAGCTGACATTGCCCGATTCCCTTACTTGCAATGCATTATGAAAGAATCTTTCAGGATGCACCCTCCAAGTCCTTTATTAGTTCCTCGACAAGTAGAGCAAGACGTCGAAGTGCGTGGCTACACTATCCCTGA
>JAOTQJ010000049.1:25073298-25084922 GCA_025642045.1 Solanum sejunctum | reverse complement strand
AAATGCTGATTAATGTGTGGGCAATTGGCCGGAACTCAACTCTATGGGAAAATTCTTCGGCGTTTAATCCTGATAGGTTTAAGGAGTCACAAGGGATGTACGAGGTCAAGATTTTGAGTTGATTCCATTTGGTGCTGGTCAAAAAATTTGTCCTGGTGTGCTATTGGCAATAAGAATGGTTCCGGTAATGCTTGGCACACTATTGAATACATTTAAATGGAAACTTGAGGGTGACATTGCACCAAAAGACTTGGACATGCACGAGAAATTTGGCCTCACCTTGGCAAAACTTCGTCCTTTACGAGCTGTCCCGCTTCCCCGGTGATTTCCATAATTAGAATTTAGATGGCTTCCTAGAAAAGGAGATGGATGATGAGCATTGTAACTAATATTTGAGATGTAATTCTTTTCCTTTCATTATACTGCACCAAAAAGGTCATTTATGGAGTAGAAGTTCAGGAGCAGACCCGGAGCATATCAGCAAGGCTCTTCCAGAGAAGTTAATAAAACGCATTAAAGATACACAACATCAAACAATAACGAAACACAAGCAATGACCTAAAGGCAGAGGAGCCCAGGGCTCTTGAGCAATTTCATCCCAAAAACAGAATCTGATGAACTAAAAGAAAGCAATACATAACATAGCTAGATCAATACCATCTTTAAATTTCTTTAAAAAAAAAGGTTTGCATTTATGTATCTGCTTCAATTGAACTCGACTTTCCGCTAGTTTGTCACCATTACACAAACTGCATCTAGCATCCAAAAGTACTCTTGATTTCCCATTAGTAGCTTAAATCAGTGCCTTGATATGATGTCATATTGTTACTGTATTATTGACTAAGATGATCTTCTAGTTTATATTTTACACTAATAATATTATCGAGGAATAAGAATAATAAGACTTCTTGATTATTATAATTGAGGACGTTGATAGGAGATTATACACGCCACAATTTCATGAACTAGATAAATTATCTCTGAAATTGTGTCAACACAAAGTTAAGGAAATGGAACCATAGCAAGTATTAAAGCTATGATCTGAAACTCACATGCTTTGTATCCGACGAGAGATGCACGGTTCAGCACTTGAGATGTATAGGCAAATGAACAAAATGTAGCACAGTCGCATATCTTAAGATGTATAGATAAGAACATATGCAAAACATAACATAACATCCCAATAAAAGAAGGTAAATTGAACACCCAGAAATGGTCATGCAATTTACCTTAACGAAAAACTTCCTCAAATAAGAAATGGCATGATATATATTCAAAGTAAAACAATGAGAAGGAGGAAAAGGAGATTACACAGAATGGAGAGAGATAATATCAACCAAGCAGATTCATTTTATTTTCCATGATAAGGGAGAACTGATATTGAACATATAAATCCTTTTATTCTTGTGAAAAACTATCTTAATTAAAGGATTGCTAGACTTTCGGATAAAAGATCAAGGATTTTCAAAATAAGCTAATAACCCTCCTTATACCTAAAAATAAAGTAAAGATACTAATAAGAAAAAAAATAGACATAAGGAAACAGAAACAACACAGCAGTGAACTGACAAGTGACAGCTTATGTATAGCTTGCACAGACATCCTTGCAAAATCATTTTTACTGACCTGAATAACTACCAAAAGTTTATAACATATGGGTAACTTAGCCAAAGGAGGAAAATTACCTTGTGATGGTGATCTCAAAGGGAAAGGAAGCACCTTCAAGATTTTCTATCAGGGGAAAATGGCCCGTTTTCTTATTTTCAAATTTGAATATCTGAAACAAAGCTTCACGAAGAGATGCTTCCAGTCCTGAGTGCCGAGCCTCCCTTTCCTTAGCTGCACTCTCTGTGATAATTGATAGACAAAAACGGAATATCTCTCTTGAAAAATGTAGAAACTGGAGCATTTGTAAAAGCAGAAGCAAAGAATAAAGACACTTTAGTACCTCCAGGGTTAACAACTTTGGAGTGATGAGACTTGCCAGAATCTTCTTTAGGATAAGCCACACCAAAATTTACGTACCAGTGATCCCAATAGTGATGTTGAACTTTGTTTGTGAACCATGAGGCCTGTTTGTTTTCGGCTTCTTAGTAGGATTACACAGATCTGCATCATTTTGAGGTTCCAATAGAAAGTTTTATTAGCCGCTACTAAATCCAATAGTTTGTTGCAAAATAGTAATACGCAGCCTGTTTTGAAAATAAAGGGTATGGAATAGAAGACTCCAAGATATTATGAGAATGTGCACATGTAAAGAAAAATAGAGATTACTAGTTAAAAAGGTGAAGAGAAACAAAAGTAACAAAGAGTATTATGCAAGTATTCTACATAAACAAATAGACAAGCTCAGATCATGAACCTGATGTTTACGGTTGAGGTGCTTCTTCACCCTCTCGATGAATTGGGTAATCTTCTCATCAATTTCCCTCTCAATTTCAGTATCATCACACTGAACCCGTTTAATTTAACATGAAAGCGGGGAAGAAACTAAAAGTTTGAGTCAGAAAATATTGGCAACACCATGAAATATACTCACCAGGAAAACCAAACCCTCCTTCCACCAAGGGAAATAAACGGAGACTCAAAATCAACAACAACAATATACCTAGTAAAATCTCACAAGTGGGGTCTAAAATGGAGACACAAAATAAAAAATAAAGCAAAATACTTACTACACTGATCTCTCCTCAGAGTAACATAATTTAAGGGCCACTCAAGTTCTCAATATACACCAACTTCTTATATTGATTTAATGTGCTATAATTGACAGCCAGTAAGTTTCACTTTACTTTAAGTTTGTATCGTCTTAAATCCCATCCAGTCTTTGTTAACTTCTGTTTTTCTTAGAAACTTATATGTATGGTTTCAATTAATTATGGTCTTCACACAGTTCACAAAGTCTTATAGTTGCAAATAAAGATTTTTAATAAAAAAGTGAACTAACAAAAATGGATTAGCATTTTTAAGTTCTGTTGATTCTTGTCTATAGAAATTTTATGAGAACAAAGAATTCATTATGACATTTTTGCAGAATCAAAACATAAACTTAAAAAACGCCAGTAGTCCAATGATATACTTTGGCACTCCATTCAAATGAAAAATTTTAGGGGACAAAATTACAGAACATTTTAAACAAGAATTTTCGGAAAATTATAATAAGGAAAGAAGACAGAAAGAAAATTGCAAATATTTGTAGAGTGTGTTAATAGATAACGCGTCCTTTCATTATGATGATTTAACTATGCTGGGTTAGTAAGCATCACTTAGATCTCACTTCTTGTAATGAATATGCTTACAAACAGCCATTTGATTCTACAATAAAATTATAATAACTAAGAAATCTCACGGCGGGGAGAAAAGTAAACATTTATCGAAAACACAACTGAATTTTTTCTGCACCAACTCAAGTATCAGTATCATAAAGCAACATTATACAAATAACCTAGTGTAAATCAGTAAAGACTCCTTCGGAATTAGAGGGGGAAAATTCAAAATACCAACCTAATAATAATAAACAGACAATGATAAACACTTTATCAACCGAGTACTTTGACAGTTCAGAAATTACTTACATATGTTATGTCAAAGAGTTCCAAATCTATGTTCCTTGGATGCATGAGGCCTAATGTTCTACTGAAGAAAATTGTATGAAGAATGCCTGCAGCCATTGTCACCTTTCTATTTTTCAGAATAAAGCTAATTCTTAGTGCATTAAAAAGCATTCAGAATCCGATGATGGCAATATGAAAGCATATGATAAAACCAACCAGAAACTGAAATCCACACCCCCACACCCACAACCAAACCCCCAAATTTGGTCCACGGAGTTGTCTTGTAGAATGATAAACTATACAAAAGCTGTAGATACTCTCTTCCATCATAACCTAAAGTTGCACAACAAATTAAGCAAAAATCCTTATGCATTTTGGTGAATTTTGGACTGTTGAAGATCTTACCTAAGACATCTCGTGGTATATGATTCACATGTATACATTATAGCCTTGAGAATTCTTTCAAAGTAATCATATTTCCACTAGCCCGGTCTACGAAACAAAAATATTCAAATTCATAATGTTTATAATTTCCTTCAGATCTATTCCTTTCCTACGGCCATCTCAAGAGCATTAAAAACAACAACAACAACATACTAGTAAAACTCCACAAGACCATCTCAAGAGCATTGATGCATTTATATGTTAAATGCCCTAGAGTTAAGAGTAACGTAGTAATATTTTCCTAATTTAGTAAAAATATGCATATCTAATCACAGGAGTACTTTTTCTTCTGTCCCGGCTCTCTTTTACAGCCACAATGAAAACAATCCCGCGTAATTCAAGATTAATTAATCACTATTTAACAGTAAAACTAAATAATGCAAAACAAATCTGAGATGAAACCTCTTCATCAAACACGCCATGACCTAACCTTACATCAAAATTTAGGCATACTAGTTCCCTAAATACCCAGATATTCACTTGAAGACACGATAAATTGCAAAAATTACGAATCAATTGATGTAAAAGTAAGAAAAAAATACCAAATGAAACAACAAATGTAAATAGCTGACTCACATAGGAGAACTTGTTGTATCTTAACCCTGCCCCGGCCGGCCGCCCCTTTTGTTGGTTTCGACTTTCATCTTCTCGAGAGCAGTGAATAGTGATCATCCATATTCCCGCCTTTTCCCAATTATACGACGATTATAACGCAAAATGATTTATCCGTCAGGTAAATAATTTAAGAAATTATATATCATGATTAATAATATATTACTCTCCTCACTTTATTTTCTATGCGATATATAGCTTAATTGACCACACAATTTAAAAAAAAAAAAAAGATAAGAAAGATTTTGCAGTATTTAAACAAAAGAATAATCCTTATGAATTTTTTATTAAATAAGTTAAGATTGGATAAAAAATTAATGAGAAAATGCATGAGTACCCCTCAAATTATAATCAAAATTTCAGAGACACACTTAAATTTTAATTTAGTCCTATTACTTTCCTAAACTTATTTTTTTCATAATTAAATATTTCTTATTTGCCTAATTAACACGCCTAGCAGCTAAATTATATTGTGTGTAATACACGAGCGGACCCCACATGCCACGTAGGCAAATAAGAGGCATTAAATTACAATAAAAAAATAAGTTCAGTGTAGTAATAGGACCAAATAAAAGTTTAAGTGTGTCTTTAAATTTTCTGTTATTAATGCTATCAAATTAATGTTTTGAATGATTATTATAATAAAATTAAAAAAATCATCTAAATGAATATAGTTTGTGTAAAAATATATCAAAGATTTGGCCCCCTTGCATGATCATACTTTGCACAAATATTACACAACACTGTATAGTCGAAAAAATAAGTACTATTTTTTATTTCGTCATATACATGTGCAATATAAGCATTTTAATCAAGTTTTGAAAGAAAAAGTACTACAAGATTGAAATTTCTTACTTGAAGTCAAGTAGCGGGTCATGACATATCGCTATCAAATTTTTTTCGCTAATTTTTTTGATCTAAAAATATACTCTAACATTTTTTTAGCTCGAACATATCCATAAAATTATAGATCGGATTATATAATAAAATTTGGAGATATGAAAATAATTATTATTTGTAAGCTTGTGTGTTAATTTTTTATAAGAAAACTTTAGATAAATGTTTTGATTTATTAAATTTTATAATTTAAAATGCACAAGTACCCTCCCGACAATAACCAAAATTTCAGAGAAACACTTAAATTTTTATTTGGTCCTATTACCCCCTTGAACCTACTTTTTTCGTAATTTGATGCACCTTATTTACCCTTAATCAAGCGTCTAAGTTTTTATGTGAAGTATACGCACAGACCCCATATGCCACATAGGAAAATAAGGGGTATTTAATTATGAAAAAAATAAGTTTAGGAGGAATAATTGGATCAAGTTAAAATTTAAGTGTGTCTTTGAGATTTTAATTATAATTTGGAGGAGTACTTATACGTTTTCCCAAAATTAATTAATGCGAAACTTCTATTAAATAAGTTAAAACTATATAAAAAAATCAATTAACCCATCATTAATATTATTTTTATTTAACATTTTATCTGCATAAAGTTGTATGGGTGTATAATAAAGTGTCACTAGAGGTGGTAATTGAACGAATTGATTAAATTTGAGCAGGTGATGATGGATAAAGATAACAAACGAGTCAAGATTCAATCCAATTTAAATTTGTTTGGGTCGAAAGGATTGAGTAATGGGTTATAAAGTGGATCAAGACCCAATCTAATTTATTTTTTACTAAATTTTACTTATTTTATTTTATTTTTTTAATATTTTTGTACTCAATTAAATTATATTTTTCTTTATTATGACTATATAGAATATATCAAATTGAAAAAAATATTTTAAAAATAATTTAATAAGATCTCTCTCGAGTTAATTCGAATTGTATATCAATTCAATTTTAAATGAGTTAAAATAGATTAAATTGAAATAAATTGAGTTAATAAATAATTCATCTAAATTTCAATGAATTGAGTTTAATTTTATCATAATCCTAATTGTGCGAGTAATAATATGTTGTTTATGCTGAATTTTATGGTTCCAAGAATAACATATCTCAAATTATAGGTATCTTGATTCAACCATAGCAATACTTGTAGAAATTACTATGCACATCCTCAGTTGGAATTGCATGCTGAAACTCGACTCTCTGGTGGAATATAGTTTGATCATGCAGTCAAACCAATATTGGAGAGTCAATCTATGGAGGCATCTGGTGCTGGGACCCATTTTATCCTACTTTATGTGTGAAAGGGATCTGTGGTAGCTTACCACCACTAAGTTTTGTCCAACCAGTTGATTGATGTTCATCATGCTACAGACCTGTGACCTCTGTTCATCGAGAATCTATTCAGTCTTACGCAACAACCTTTTTTATTTTTTGAAAAAAAAATGCTATTATTAACAGAGTATTATTTTGCTATGAGTGATGTGTGTTTTGCTAATTTCCACATGAGTCAAGCCAGACACATAGACGACTCTGTTAGTACCAAAGATATCATTTCGTTTTCTAAGGGTGGTTGTTGGGATTAAAAACAAATCTAAATGGTGAAACAGTTAAAGGCATATCGAAGACACAATGTATGGATGCATTATTTATTAATCGCACCAACTGGGATTACAGTTTTATGTTCTAATAAGTAAGACTCGAGTGGTTGAGCACTTTATAATTAAGGGATATGTTGAGGGTATGTAAAATTTTATTCCTTCAAGGTTACGCATTTAAAATTTTATTAAAGTAAAATCTGTCACAACTTTTAAGGGAACAAGATTTCAATAACAAATATTTTGCATTGTGTCGTGGGGATGATTTGCATTATATTTCAATTTTGGACTGAGGTGAAAAATATGTTGAATTGATAAGTACGTTAGAGTTATAACTTCATCTAATATAAAGTTTGATTTCATTTTTTTTTAAAATGGAATTAATTTGGATTAAACATTAGATCATAAGTTAACTCATTCAATTCTTAAAGATTTTTTTGTTTGTTTGTTTGAAAAAACGAAGTTGGTATAAATGTAAAATAGAGTTGGTAGGTATATGGATTAGAATTAATTCCTGTATAACCTCAGTAAATTCTCAGCAATTAATTTATGGGATTAAGATGCTTCAAACACAAATATGTAATCTAGGCAAGATTGTTGCTTCCTAGGGATATGTCGGCAGGAAATTCTTTTTTTCAAGCCTTGTCATTTTTCCAACATTCTCCGTCGACGTGATCTGCTGTATTCTTTCTGATAGGATCTTGTCCTTGCATTGGGATTCCAATCATAGGTTAAGTGGAATTGGCCTGGGACTAGGACCCTCCAATATATACAACATTATTGTGCTTTATACTTAGCCTGTAGGGTCGAATTAATTCATATGACCAGATGATAGCTTACTTTTAGAGTAATAAATTGAGTTCAATTGTAATCGTCATCATCACCGTAACTTCCTTTAAGGTGGATCGGAGTGGAGGACAACATAGAACTTTCTGCATGACGATAAAAGAAAATATAATGTTACTGTTTTCTTATGCACTCATAATTTGAACTTGAACGTAACAACCCCATTAGAGTGGAATAATTTCCTTTGACACAAGATCAGCGGCTAGACCCAATGCATCCACAACATATCACTCAATGCGATTGACAAAGCAATATTAATCGATTTAATAAAATCCAATATCTTTATAAAAAAGTGATGAGTTATTAAGTGTTATTGAATAAGTTTGAAGATGAAGATAAAAAGAAAATAATTCAAGTTACTTTAGATGGTCAGTCAATTTTTTTAAATTCATATAATTAAAAAAAGAAGTTTTAGGTCGATAACTCAACCTTCTTCTTGGTTATTATAGTTTTGCATTATTTAAGTATTCTTATTTACAATATCATCATAGAGTGTATTAAGAACTTTGCGACGATCACAAAATACTTAGTTCTTTATAACTTTTGTTTTCTTCTTGCTTGTAATTAGTTGAGATTAGTTACCTCGTTGAGATTAGTAAGGTAAGGCTTAGCCCCCTTATTTGTACTTATCTTTACTAATAAATTTTTTATTTTTAATAAAAGACCTCTAAACACTATGTATAATGATGAATTTGCCTTATGAAAGAAGTCGTTTCATCTAAATATGTGTTAAGATTAGATCCACCAAATTAGTATGAAATATATTTCAAATCCAATAAATCAAGTGGTATGGTAAAATTCAAACTCGAACCCATAAATTTCAACTCCAAGTTTAAATTTGGTTGTTTTTTACTTAAATTTCCTCATGCGATAAAAATTACCTGTTTTAATTTGTTAAAAGTAGTAAATATGTGGTCAAAAAGTTTGTGGGTAGTTAGAGACAAAAACATAATGTAACGTCAGTGAGAATCGTCATGAAATGGAATGGATGACAATGATAATTTAGTGGTCCTTGACGCAAAATTGAGAGTGAATTATTGGGGGATTGAATTGTTTGTCGTACATGTTGATGGATTTGAAAGAATAAGGATAGTGGGAAGGAGGCCCACAGAAAAGTGAAATGTCGGATAATTGGGAAGCAGTTTTGGGGACCCAAATATTCATAAAGCAGGATTCCATTGACGACTTTGAACGACACATTTTCCTCTACTACGACGTGGATTAATTCTCCTATCTAATTAATGTAATAATAAAGCTTAAAAACTTCTTTTGAAAATGTTTGCTTATTTTTTTGCCAAAGACAATTTTGTACTTTAAAAGTTTTTTCTGTAAATAATAAAAGGCATTTTGGGGGTAAAAAGTACTATTGAAAAAAATAATAAAGCTAAGTCTTTTTTTTTCCAGCTAAAGTGAAATCTCAATTTTTATGCAATAACTCGTAGATCATATAAGTGCGACAAGTTCGATTCAAAAGTCACATTGTCTTCACTAAAAAGGGATTTTAAGTTTGAAATGTCTAATAGGAAAGTTCCAAATTCAGATAACTGGGCACCCTAACGGTGAAAGCTTAAGTCATTCTTATGGCACTAAAGTGGACGTATTGCAATCGTTAAGATGGTTTGGTTACAAATTAGTTTTTTGCTACCTTGACATATGTGCTAAATTAAGTAAAGGAGTATTCCTCCAAGGATTGTCTAATCATACATGAGACTTGTCATGTTCAAAGTATATATAATGAAAACAGAAAGATCACTAATAATCATTTAGTTGAATAGTTGAGATCCTCCGCTCTCAATTAGGATTCAAGCCTATTTGACATGAATCTTGATTAATTAAGTCAAGTAAAATTTTGATTACTGAATCGTTAATTAAACGAAAAAGGCCTGAATTAAAATGAAAAAGAAAGTGAAAGAATAGTCTCCTCGTGTAGTATGTTGATTCATAAGACGTCGTTTTCGAATATTTGTGAGTAGTGACTGCTGTGCGTGGTTGCAGCAGGTGAATAGATTAGGTAGAGAAATAATGGAGGAAGCAGCATATATACTGAATTCACTGCCATTCCGGACGGCACGCGCGGTCAGGCTGAGACTACGTCAAGTACACATCCTCTCTTACTGCTTTCTCACATTCTCATCCTCTGGCATTTTTTTATATGGTATATATATATTTTTCTTTTTAGTCCGTATAAAATTAAAAAGTCTTTTTTTTAAAATATCGTGTTAGATAAAATGAGACAGAGGAATTAATATTTTTTTATCAGCTTCTTCTTGAACACCAATTCCTTCTCTTTTTTACTGCAACTATCCAAATATGGCGCACTGCTTTTCTATTTTAATTTATTTGTCTTGATTAAGTTAAGTACCAAAAATATTTAAGAAAATAATCTTTTTAGATTTTGTGATTTAAAACGAAATATATGCATGCATAGTGCATTAGTATGATATTAATTAATTTTATGATGTTAAACACCATATGTGAGATTTTAAAAATCAAATTGTTTTAAAATTAGGAAAGACGCATTTCTTTAGACCAAAAATGTTGAAAGTAAAACAAAGTGAAGCACAAATACTAATAATACTCATGCAAGGAGTGTCTCTCATTTTCTTTTTTCTTTTTAAATTTCAACTTGATATTTGATGTCTATATTGAAGTATCGATTAATCCACAATATATTGTTCAAGGCTTATGTGAGGGGGATAGATTACTAGTAATAGCTAATTGTATTATATTTCTATTCTTATTCAAATTACATAAAATTTCTTAAATTTGGTAAAATTCAAATATATTGCGTACAAATGTATAAAAAATTAGAAGAGAGTGAAGATTTTTATATTTTTTTTAAATAATAAATTTTTTTAAAAGAATATAATAAAATAAATTATATATTTAGATAGTTTTTAATTATTTTTATTCAAAACTTTAAGCTGAGAAATCAAAGGAATGTGACCTGCATTGATTGTGTCTCTCTCTACTTATGGTCTGATCTGATTCCTCCAATTACCAAACCCGATAAATACTGAATAGTGACAACTCCTAGTGTAGTAAAGGCAAGCTGAAACAAACTGTTTCTACAGTTTTCTTTTTTCCAAAAACAATGTCCCATATTTGCCTTTGTGATGTTTCTAAAAAGCATCAATGAAAGCCTTCTTTCTGAAACGTTAAATTTATCAACCAAAACTTTACTATCCTGACGCTCAATCATTATCTAATTTCACCGGCCTTTAAAGTTGGCCAAACACATTCTTGTTATTACAGGAATTAAAACAATTGATAGTATAATGGCAGAATTATAATTTTAATTTGATAGGACGAACACTTAATTTTGTTACTCATGAAAACTTACGAAAAATGCAAATATCTTATTTGTGAGTTTTGATTTGTATATTCATTGATATCACGAGTGTTGAGTAATTATTTATACGTCATTTGCATACTAGTGGCAACTATAGGTCATATATCAATTTTTTTTTTTTGAAAAATATAGAAGAAAGGGATTTGCATAGCAATATCTGCCATAAAAGGACTGAGGTATAATAAATAAGAAGCTACGCGACTCAACTCCAACTGACTCTGATATGGTGGGCCTTTTAAGTATTTGAACATTGCCTAGTTGTTTGGGTCTATTTATGATTAATTATTGCTTCTGCGAATGTATGGAAGTGTTTGGATAAGCTTT
>JAOTQJ010000049.1:25046531-25061427 GCA_025642045.1 Solanum sejunctum | reverse complement strand
GGACGTTTATAATTAAATAAGTTATCAAAATTAATAAATTGTTAATATTTTTATAATATCATAATTAAATAAAAATTTTCTCCGTCGTGTTTATTATCAAATGAAATACACACTTTAAAAGAACAAAGTGCATACAGCAATACTAGTAATAATATATAAATATTGCAAGTTGAAATGTAGTCATCAGTATTATGCAAATAACACGTTAAATATTGAAAATTTTGTTTGAGGAGTATTTGGTTTTCAAATTACAAAACTTTAATTACTCTTGCATTCAAATAGAATTGACTTTTGACTTTGTCTAGCATCTTATATCTAACCTGACCCGCCTTATTTGACAACATTATTAGAATATTTATCTTTTTTTAATCTAATCACACATCTCGTTGATTGATTTAATTGAGTGATTTTATTAATAACGAAAGAAAGAGCATACAAATGCAAAGGATAATAATACCCTTGCATAGAGAAAAAAACCCACAACAAATGATAAACTAATAGAGGATTGGAGGCGGGGTTTATAGCGGAATAGGGATAGCTCGTAAAGGACGTGATCTTGCTAGTGTAATTCCAAACTTCTCTTCTACATCCAAATCTTCTGGAGCAATATCCCCTTCAGCTTTCCAATCAAATGAATTCAACAACGAACCCAACATTACAGACAATTTCACGATCACCAAAGTTAATCTCAGGCAAATTCTTCGACCAGTATCAAATGGAGTCAGTTCAAAATGATGGCCACAAACGTCCATTTTTGAATCCCAAAATCTCTCTGGCTTAAATGCCAGAGGATCCGCCCATATAGCTGGATCACGGCCTATTGACCATACGTGCACTAACACTTGAGTGTCTTTTGGAACAAAATAGCCGCAAGCCTCCACGTCTTGATCGACCTTGCGCATCAAAAAGGGCACTGGTGGGTGCATTCGCAAGGTTTCTTTCACTATGCACTGCAAATAAGGGAGATGTGCAATATCGATTTCTTCGATTATCTTGCCTTTGCCAATAACATCTGCAAGCTCGCGTTTAGCTTTATTCATTATTTCTGGTTTCCTTATGACCTCTACCATTGCGCATTCTAATGTACTTGAAGTTGTATCTGTTCCGGCAACGAAAAGGTCCTGCAATAAGGTAGCAACCTAATGAAGCGTAACAGAGCACCAAATCTCTAATAAATTCAGGATTTAGAATTAACTTTAGCATTTTTATCACTAAATTCATTGTGTTGCAATTGAATTTAGAGGTTCGTAATTAATATTTTCTGAATTAGTAGTTTCACGGGTCAAAAATAATTGTTCAAAATAAGGAAGTTAACCAAGGTAAAGAAGATCAAAATTACTATGCACAAGTGTTCTATATGATTTCTGTCCATTGCCTGTGGATCTTCTTGGCTAGTATTTCACATTACTTGAAGAAAATCCGTTCTACTGTCATTTGGCGATTTCCTCCTTTGCTCAAATCTTTCATCGATCAATCCTCGAATCTGCTGAACCAACTTAACAAAATGCTTGCCCATTCGTCGCCTTGTTCCTTGAGGATCAATCGTTCTCAACAGGGGGAAATAATCGGCCAAATTAGGCTTACCAGATTCTTCCATGATGTCCCAGACCACATCCTTAAATTCTTTACCTGAATTTAAATTAAATTCACTGAATTTACCTAAATTAAATTAAATTAAAGGGTCCGCCACATCCTTGGAAAAAATGGTATCGGAAATTAAATTAATCATGGTCTCGAAAGCAGCTTGGCCTATATTCACTGACTCGCCACTTTGGCTACACTTGCGGCAATAAGCAATAAAATCTTGCATCTTTTCGGACCTGACATACATTACAAGTGACAAAATCATTTTTTGTTGTGTAATGGCATGTTTGTTGACGACAAAGGATTATATGAATAAATAATTTATTTAGGATGAGGCGCGGACATCTCGCTCTCTTTAAAGAGACTTAAGTTCAATATGGCATAATCTATACCTATTCAGCAGTATATCTCTTGACTTGTCCCTTTTGGAATACAACAGTCCACCGACGTCATACAACTCAAACAACTCCAAATTAATTAAATAGTCCAAAAATCCATAAAAAGCACACCTTCCTTCAACATGTAATACTCTTTTTTGTGTAAATAATATAGTTAAAACTTAGAATATTTTCTTTCTCTCAGCTCACTCTCTTTCACTATACTAACTTTGCTATCCACTACAATATTTATCTGCGCTCCTCATCTTTCTTACATCTCCTTCACACAGGAAGAAGCATCAGTATTTATAAGTGAAGATTGAGGGATAGTGATGTTAGCAGATAAAAGTGATATATACTACATAAGTTATAAGACACTAATGATCATATGAGTTATAAGAATTAATAATTATTTCCACCACAATTTATACTCACTAACACATTAATGTTTTGACCTGTTATTAGTTTGATTTATTTTGATCAAACTAAACGCAGTCATTCGACTTTTACCTGAGATGGTGACTTCCGCCAAGCTTGTTGGTGGAGAGCATATTAGAATTCAAAATCTTCCTTAGGCTTCTCCAGAGAGAGCCAACTGGTAGAAACACCACAGAGAACTGATGGTGATTATGGGTACGGATTGCATCTGGGATTGTTCTGCTTGAAAAGGCCAAATCTTGTTTTTGTAAGACTTGTTTGGCCATGGCTGATGAAGATATTACCACTGTAGTTACTTGTCCCATTCTGAGGCTGAACATTGGGCCATACTTTTGGGCAAGCTTAGCAAGTGACTTGTGAGGTTGATCCACAAGAACGTTATGCAAATTCCCAATCAATGGCAGGGGAATTGGCCCTGGTGGAAGTTTTTTGTTACGTCTAGTGTTGATTATTGCTAGCCAATGAATGCAGTGAAGCAAAGTCCAGGAAAGTAGTAATCCACCTATCGTTGCTAGAAAATCCATTGTAAATGAACTAATCAATTCGGAGTATTTTATGTGTATGCCTTACATTAGTTGTATTGGTGTAGCGGTTTATACAGAGTTAATATGTGATATCATCACTCAACTAACAATTTATTTAATTTTTTTTATAACCTTAAAGTTACTCGATTAAAGATTTTCTGATAAAACATTGTTGAAGAATAAAAAGAATCCCACATTGATGATTAATGAGATGTGTGGACTCCTTATAAGGTTTGGATAATCTTCTTCTATTTGAGTTAATTTTTAAAATATGAGTTATGTCCAAGATTTAATTTTGCATAGTATCAATCTAGATGGACTCTGCGAAATTCTCTTCCTTTTGACGTTAAACTCGAGACCTAATTTTACAAAGTCACGTAACTTTCTTTTTCTTTTATGACCTCAAAGATCAATTAATTGTGAATACTTTACCTACAAATTACTCAACTACTATATTTCACTTAGAAAGCTATCAATTTAAATAGTAATTTTTTAATTAAATTTTATTTAAACACAAATATCATTTTTAAACTAATTTTTTAAAAAAATAACAAGATGCTCATTCAATTATTTTATTGAAATATTATTTTCTAAATATATATTTGCAAAAAGTACTACTGAATAGTAGCATACATATTAAATGGGAAAAAATATCGATAATAAAAAGAAAGGAAAGGAGGAGAAAAAACCACGTAAATGGTCAGTAACATTAATCCTGCCATGTTCATTTTAAAACACATTTTTTCCCTGCCAATTTCCATTCCTGTCCTTTGCTTTGTCCATCCACAAAGAATATTTACAAAATAATGTTTTAATAAAATAAAATAATTAAAATGGGCCTGTTAAAATTTTTAAAAAATAATTTATAACAAAAATTATACTTCAATAAAATTTAATAAAATAATTAAATAAGCCTCTTATTATTTTTTAAAATAAAAATTTCATTTCATCAAAATTTAAATTCATTTAAGTTAGTAGAATAATTTTCTAATTAAAATATTAATAAGTAAGTAATTTTATAAATAAAATATTCATAATTGAGAAACGAAAATTACGCAAATCAAACAATGGCTTGCCTCAGACATTATAACCTTTTTTCAGCAACAGCCCATTATGGATATCCATATATATATTTGTTGCTTGTCATTTTACATGAATTTTAGCCGTCAGAATTTAAGTTTGTTTTGACTCTAAGCTTGTGTTTTCACTTCTGAAGCCATACATAATTTGTTAAATATAAACGGATCAAATATTTATCCATTTTCGTTTAAACCATTTTGAGTATCAAAGTGTGAAAGTGAGGAAGAATTGCTAGCACATATCTACTACAGCTCTACTATTTTTCAAATTTAACAACTTTCGCTGTGTTGTTTCATTTGTGTTTAACAAATCTTTTACTATCAACATAGATTGTGATGCAATGGTGGGACTACTTTATTTTTAATCAAAGGTCTCAAATTCGAGCGCTGGAAATGAAAAAAATCTTGTTGAGAGCGTCCCCAAATGGGTCCTGCAGCACGATCCGAATTTAGTTGGGGCTCCGAGCACCATGTAGGAAACTAAAAAAGAAAAAGACAAATCTTTTACTAGCATGATATTTAAAAGGTAAATTATTTTCGAGTAAAGTAATATTTTTTTGAGATAGATCAAAAAGAAAAAGTATCACATAAAATAAGATGGAGCGAATAATAAGATTTGTCTTAACTGAATTGTACGAAACATCTAATCATCAACTCGATTTCCCAATTAGGCAAAACTTTGATTGAAAATTTGTCTAAGAACATCGAATGGATTCCCCTGTTACAAATTAATTTGACCAAAAACACCATAATTCTTCTCTTTGTTTTGATAAATGGTAACGTTGTTAAAGCTAGTACCTGTTTGGTTCAAAGCTTAATTTAGACAATATATTAACTTTAAGGATTTGCATTTATCTAGTAATGAAAGCTAGATCTGAACGTTTAGTACTCCAATCGTTTCATTTTATTCGCGGTACTAAAAACAGATTGTATTTTTACTTGTCTATTTTATTGAATCTAAGAAAAATTTATCATGTTCTTTCAATACTATCATTGTTATTAAATAATTACATAAAGTACTACTTTCTTCGTATCATATTAGTTGATCACTTTCTTTTTCATACATATATTAAAAAATTATAAATAAGAGTGTAAGTTTACTAGTTCATCCAGTAAGAACTTCATTGGAACTCTATAAACTGTTAGGTAGTGGAGCCTGATAATATATTTAGCAGCTATCGTGGTTCAACCTCTGTGGTGAGGTTGCTGGGGTGTGGTGGGGAGCGGGAGTCCCCCACCCGAAGGCCAGGGTTTGGTGTGGAGCCCCAACCCAAATTTTAGATGCTACTCTTTATTCTCCGTGTATACATGTATTCTGTGTAATTGTAAATATCCGAATATCATTAATATATATAGCCCTATCGCCGTGGAGGTTTCCCAATTTTTGGGGTTTACCACGAAAAAAACACTTTCTCTCTTAAATTATTTCTCTGCCTTCTCTCTAAAATCGAGTTACTATTCATTTTCTTCTTCTTTCTTCTACTGCTGCTGCTGCTGCTTCTTGCTCATCTTCTGCAGATTTTCAGATTTATATTGTCCAACACAAATAAGTATGATTATTTGTAAAAAGAATTAGTTGCAACGATAATATGAAAAAAAAAAAAAGCAGTTAATGTTTTCTTGATTTAGTAAGGTGATCAACTAATATGGGACAATCATTTTTAGTATGGTGACCAATTAATATGGGACAAAGGAAATAGTAATCAAATTTAGATTTTCAAGATATAATTAACAAGATTAATTTATGTAAAATAAGCTCTTGATAAATATTTTATCAAGCTGGTATAAATCAAGTAAAATGAAACCAAAGGAGTGCGTAAAAACAATGGCGCGTTTGCCTCAAGAACCTCATGGCTTAAATCATTTAAACTTCTATATTAATTATCTACCTCGTGTTTTATTGTGTGGCATGAAACACAAAACAGGTCGATCACTTGTGTTCATATCATCAGAATTTGTTGAGGAAGTTATAGTGTGTGTGTGTGTGTTTCAGTATCTGGTTGTTGTTTGACTCAGTTGCTTGTGTTGGTATTTGCAGGCTTTGTGATTCACTTTTGGAAAAAAGAACTGAAATTGCAGATTCAATAAATACCTTCTTGTCTCGGTGCAAACACCAAGTTGCCTATTTAATTCAAGGCTGGTGGATTTTTCAATCCAAAATATAATATTCCCTCCATCAATCTTTAATTGTCCTTTCTTGACTTGACATAAAAATTAAAAAATAATAAATGATAGAATAATTTTATCAAATTACCCTTTAGATTCAATAAGTATAATATCTTAAAAATTATAATAGAAAAATAATTATAATTAATAATAAGAATAACCTAGAAACTATGTATAAAATTATCTTTTAATTTCATAATCTGAAGAAATATTGTTGAACATCCCAAAATAGTATAATAGAAAGACGGACAGATGTGAGTAGGTCATTTCCGCACAAAATTTAAATAGTAACGCGACTCTATTACATGGTACGAATCTCTCAGAATCAGTTAACTACTCTCAGAAATTTAGATTTGCTTTCTGCAACTACTGCTATTGGAACAGCTGCAGTTCATCATAAAACTTCTTCCTTGAAGCAACAGGAATTGATACAAAACAATACTATGCAGAAGCTTTTCTTAAGACCATTACGAAAAAATGCCAAGGTCGTCTTTAACAAGTAGGGTATCTAGTGAAACGGACCTGGAGCCAGGTGCGCGTTAGAGGCGTAACACTAGGCTCCAATGGAATGATCATGACCCTGGAAAAGAATAACAAATGTGACAAATTACACACATTATTATTTTGGAATTCTAACTTCTAATATTCTCCAAATGTCATAATCACTCAGCAACAGACTATTGCCACCGATTGCGAAAGATCCATGAGCCCTTTGACCTTGGGTTCCCAGGAGGTACTTGATGAGAAATTCCTGCCGACATCTAAGAATATTCATCCTTCTAGTCCAAAAATGTGTTACAGTCTCATATTCAAAAGTCAGAAAATTCACCTCAAAAGTCAAGAATGCTAGTATTAGATTCACGTCCAAGCCACATAATGCTCCAATGAGCCAGAGATATGTCCCTTTCAAGTTGCAGTCATTCTCAACTAGTCAGCTTCGAGTTGGCATGGAGTACGAGAGGACATGGATTTAAAGGAGATGGGACAACGACGAGTTTTTATGGTCCGTCATCTCCACTGAGCTCCTGAAATCGCGTCAAACTGCAATGAAGAGCATTAATTAGTTTCTGGTAGAAACAGCTGCCTCCCCATCCATCCTTTCCCAACAGGGCTTAACCCCACACAAAGTAACGTCTGGCTAGTAACAATCTGGGGAGAATGAGCTTACTGTGCGCAGCATTCCCCTTGCACTTATGCATAGAAGCTGTTGCCTCACCTTGAATCTTGACCCTTGGGACGCCAAAGGAAAGGAGCAACTTTACTGTTGCACCAAGGCTTTGTCCCCAGTCCCCCAAACAGGAAAAGAAAAATTTTCTTTAACCCAACCAATATATGAACAACAAATTCTTAAATCAAAGATCATTTACATCAGTAGCAAAAATGTGTTCAAACATAAGAAAAGCATGAACAAAGATCAGTTGATAAACACGAACATGATGAATGAGACATTAATCCTCAAAAAATTGGCTTGAATTGAAGGATGGCAACGCACCTTCCTGCCTCAAAGTTTAGAGTTTACAGAAAAGTCAAACGTTCTTTCACAAAAACAACTCAAACAAAAAGATTGTGAGAAAACTCAAAGTTCTTTCACGAACTCTATTTTTTGAAAATTTTCAAACAAATACCTCCTTATTAACAACTTCTTGACAGATTCTCTGCAAATTTAGAATGAAACGCCAACCAGCAAAATAACATAAATAGTAGCTTGAAGAATAAAAATGTCGCTGAATTTTGATCTATAAAAGGGATGAAAAAACACTCCCTACACTTGCATTCTACAGAACATTCACCTCAGAAATTTCAAAAACAGACATCACTAATATTTTGAATTTTGATAACAAGCCATTATGAGTACAATGCACTTGCACTCAAGTCCTACAACTTGATGCAATGTTCTTGAAATGCATGCATGATTCTAGGAAAATAGTTTTGAAATAATTGCAAATAAAAATTCAAATATCAAAGTAAGAATTGCTCAACCGTTAAGAATATCCAATGAACCCAATCTAAACATTAAACAAACACTTGACTTACTTTAAGCAAATTACAACTTATTAAAAGAACTCCTATGACAAGGAAACATGACATAGGAATAATAAATATAGAGTTACATAGTCTGATGCAATGCAATAGAAACTAATGAAAAAGCCCCCAAATGTCAAACAAACATACCGACGTAGCAGCACTTGTGGATTATAAGGAAACAGATTCTTTTGGTGAAGGCTTTCAATAGATGCTTTAAGTTGAAAAAGGCAGTTCCTTGCACATTCAAATGGTAACATCTGAGTTACATAGTCCTCACTGCGACATTCATATGCTTTCTTGTGTTTGCTGTCAGGTGGTAAAATATCTCCAACAACACCACTCGGCACAACTGATATCTCTCCCCTAGAGTTATAATCATCTGTTGACAACTTTTTTCTTTTTCTGCTATGACATTTTCCGCTCCATGAAAATTCAACAAATATGTTCCAGGAATCACATACCTTACGGAGACACCTATGAGGATGCAGGTACAAATTAAATTGCAACATCAGACATCGATAAAGTCAACATATTTTGTTTAGGAGGTACAAAATATCTCCACCAACACCACTCGGCTAATGTTGCCCCCTTTCTCCAAAATTGAATATGTGATGTAAATTTGCAGCAATTATCAGAGAAATGAATATGCAATGTTTAATGTAAATGGAGGAACACGTGGTTACATTTTTGTTTTTAAGGAATAACATTAAGAAAAAGAATAATTCATAAGCGGATTTATGGATCTTTTGTAGGATCAAAACAACAATCCCTCTATCCCAATTTACGCAGCATACTCTCTTTTTTGGTCTATCCCAAGAATGACACCTTCCTATGTTTAGAAAACATTTTAACTTTAAATTCTCATTGTATCCTTTATGAGATGATTTACAATCACACACATGGCTATGACTTGTTCTAGAGCACAAGTTTCAAAAGTTTTTTCTTTCCTGAACTCCATGCCTAGTCAAACACAAAGGTAGTAGTGTTATATGAAGAACTTACAACTCCAGTCATTCTGAATATGCTATATGGTACAGCTGGAACTCTTTACATGGACTAAGAATAGTCATTATTCTATGTTGAATCATTTTACGTTCACTACACTTACATATTGGGAAAAAAAGATGATTTGCAAATTTGGAACTAGTATGCTTACCCCTATAAAAGGTTGAGCCTGTCAAAACACCATATTACTATACATATCTGATACTTGCAGATCTTATAGCCATGTCCAAATGCTACAGAAGAAAATAAAATACAAAAGTCTGGGTACGCACCTCAACAGATATTCAGCAGAACTAGCCCCTGTGTCTTTTGAGATAAGATAATCAAGAAGAACTTGATGATCATAGTGTATCTGTGAGGAAGGTAACGTTGCAAAACTATTCAGCAGTGGTAAATTGTTCAGTATTGCGATCTTGACATCAGAAGGAAAAAAAAAACAAAGAAATGCACAAGGGGATGTTTTTTGCTTACTCCAGCCAAGAATAGGTGAAAGAAATGTATTGGGTGAAAAAGGTGTGAGATCAGAGAAAACTCTCTCACTTCATCATCTAACAAAGACACTTCATTAGTAAACCTACATACAACAAGAAGCACTAAATCAACCGCCATATACAACCTCACATCATCTCTAAAATTGACAAATATGCATTCTACTCACTTCTCAGAGTAAAATGGCAAGCATAACATTTGCAAGAGCATGTCAAATAGAATATCATCCTACAATTTAACAGTAGTAAAAGAAAGTCAGAAAAGTGAAGACAGCTGGACCAGTACACATTTAGTAAGACATCCACCTGTACTTCATCATACAAGGTCAGCAAGCGATCTTTGTATCACAAAGAGCTTCCAAAATGCAACATCAGATGAATCAGATTAACCAAATATGAAGTTTTAGCAGAGCTCTATTGCAGGACATCATATCATAGTAGGAAGTATACTAAAGCCTAGACACAAGCCAGAAACCATTTTGTAAGAAATAGGCAATTCTCAAGCCTTTTTTGTTGTTGAAAATCAATACTTCCTCCATTTCATTTTATGTGGCACCCTTTCCTTTTCAGTCCGTCCCAAGAAAAACGTCACCTTACTAGAATTAGAAACAATTTAACATTAGAATTTCCTTTTACCCTTAATGAAATAACTTTCAACCATACACATATCTATGGATGATTTTAGACTACAAGTTTCAAAAGTTTTTCCTTTTTTTCTTAAACACCGTGCCAAGTAAAATGGTGCCACATGAAATGGGATACAAAGAGTATCAATTCAATAGACAAAGCTTGGAAGCCAAGTGTAGACAATTCTCAATCATTGGAAGTCCAAAGATTAAGTTGAATCTCTAATTCTTTAGACAACAAACACTGAGCAAATGATGGATTTGGTCAGGCTAATCAATAAGGAATAAACATAAAAACCTCACTAAGTGTAAGAATCAGTTCTCCAGATATAGTCACGCAGTTGATCCAAAAATGTTGAGGAAAGAATTAACAGAAGGGGGAGGGGGGAAAATGAAAGAGATGCAGAGTACTAAAGCAACTGCATGTACAGGGTTTTGTACCCCATTCTTGGTCAATCGAAGCACCATAGGGAGAACTTAAATACTCTCTATGATTTCTTGGTAACTAAGACTTAAAACGCCACTTATCCTTTTATTATAGTCCAGATTATCTCATACCAACAGTTCTAAAACTTATCACACCTTGAAAATGAGATTTAATCACAAATTTATAAAAGCCAATTCAAACTTTTTATTTAGAGGTTCTGAAAGAAATGAACAAGTCAAAATAAAACAGTCATTCTGAGCAAGAGCACAAACCTCTTGCATATATAGCTGCAAGAAGGATGAGACAAAGTCCATGCATTTCTCAGAGTACATATCATGGTCAATAAAACAATCACCAGGCAGAAGGTCTCTCAGCCACTCATGGAGCTCTAGCAAAGCTCTTCTTCTACTGCAACACTTGGGATTCATGTCAAAGCTTGAGCAAGACTTAAAATTTTTACATGCATAATATTGATCGGTCGTCTCTTTCATGTTCAGCAAACTAGAGGAACATTTGAGGAAAATGAAAATCGACAGCCGTTGTAAATGTTTCGATGAAATCCATTTTTTCCCCATATCAAATGTCATTGCCCCAAATGGAGAACCTTCGAGATATTTATCTAGAACAAACTCCTGCCCATCCATAGGTTGAGATAATTCATCTTGAAAGTATGTGTGGATGAGATCCAACCACGAAATTGCAATTGAGTGGTCCCAATGGATTTGGTTACTAAGTCGAATCATGAGTATCTGCAAAATGGACAGTTAATGCAACCACAAACTCAAGTCAGTTAATGATCACATTAGTGCATGCTATTTCAATTAAAATTATAAATTCACCTATCACGCCACTGTAAGTAACATAAGGAGAATATATGAAAGAGATGATTATTTGAGCAAAAGCAAGGAACAAGAACCCTTCATCACAACCGCCTAATTGTAACATTTAGACTGAATGCAACATCTAAGAAGGATAAATCCCTCAAAATATTAAATAAAGCACAAGTAGATGTGAGATGTAGAGAACCCCTAGGCGTAGAGAACCCCCTGATTTGTCTCAAAAGACAAATTATTTTAGTATTAGAAAGAAATGGACTTGAATTGAACAGAATGTTTGCAGATATAGATAGAGCAACTTTTTAATTTTCTTTGATACTGAAAAGAGAGCTAATAGTGGACCAAATTCCACTAGTCCACAAAAGCAGGTGAGTCATTTGTTAACCCTGCCCCTCGCATTAGCTGCAGAGACTAACAATTGAATTTCCTACCTTCTTCCAGAAAGGAGTTCAGTAAGAGAGGCATATTCACTATGACAGAAGGTCCCATGATCATATAACCTTGACTAGCATGGCCTTCAAATAGGTGGTATCTTGATTACATTTATCACTCCTCAAAAAAAGAAAAAAAAAAGAAAAAAAAGGTACTAGTGTCAACTCGCTACACCGGCAACATCAGTGAAATACTGGCTGCGAGAAAACTCATGATATACCTTCACTGTCCCCATAAGAATGTTTACTCTCCACTGTAAAGTTTGTACTTATTGGATAAGAGTAAACCATAGTATAAAGCAGAAAGAACAATAGCGCAATCAAAAAGCAGCATCAATACCTAAACTGAATCTCAACTGGTGCTAGAAAAGTAAGGATATGCTCCAACAAAAGCATATCATGAAATGGGGGAGGGAGTTGGAAAATAACATACTGACTAGCTATCCACACCCATGGAGGGAGAAAACTAATCCACTCTTACAAGAAGTTTCTTTGAATTAAATGATTGAGCAATATCAGACATCCAAATCAGATATAATAATATCATGGAAAATACCCATGTGTTTATAATGAAAGTCACCAGGTTTTACCTTTTTTTTCTTAGCACCAGGACCATTTTATAAAAGATGCTAATGAATGGGAATGAGTTGGGAATAAATTCATACCAACATCTTATGTTTAAGATATTGACGGATCGCAACATTATCAGCACGCTGACCATTACTAAGGCACAAGGACAGAAGTCTTGGAAGCAGGTTTTTTATTTCAAAAATGAATGGATGCTCTGATGAAGTGATGACAGCAGCATCAGTCCAACTACTTTTAACCAACGAACAGAGTAATCGGAGAAAATATCCCTGAAATATCTGTATTGACTTTGGTTTTTCTTCTTGCATTTGAAGCAAATGGTCTGAATAGGAGTCCCCTTTAACATGGTAAACCTCCGACAACAAATTCCATGGCATATTTGAGATAAAAGAAATGGTAGCCTCCAAGTAAATGTTGAGAAAATGATCAATAAGAACCCGATTCAACTGTTTCAGTACATTGTGTAGAACTCTCATGACAACAGCTGCCGTTGACCAACTTGCACTTTTAAGGCTAAGCTTCAATAAAGAAGAAGGTGATGGATCCCCACTCAAGTCTTTGACCTCCATTGTATGTCCCATGGAAGAAAGACCATTAAAAATTGAAACTTCCACACAAAGATACAGTAAATGGATGTATTCACCCCAACAGCTTTCCTGCAAGATAGAATAAACACAAAATATCAAAAAGAAGAACTGCCTATGTAGTGATTTCGGAACACTGTCTTATCACGTACAGATTCAACCAAAACATCAGAAACAGCCACCAGGATATTGCCAACAAGGTGATTGAGATATGGATTCTTCATCGCAACCACGACCATCTGCAGATATGAAATCCTAAGACAGTTATATGATTGAATTAGAAATAATTTCAAACAAAATAACAAATGCACTATTAAAAGAGGGGGGAACTGAACTTGAAACTGATCGAAAATGAGATCGAATCTTGGTTTACTAGAGCCTGAGCAACTAGGCTCCATATCAGATTATTCTTTATTAGAATTGTAGCAAAAATTCCAGCACTGGTCAAGTTGAGCTTAATTACTGTACAGAAAGTAAACTCCAAACTGGGCAGGAAATTGAATAACATCAGGATGCTAATTTAAAAAATTAGGTCTAGGGCCTAATGCACACCACAAAAGCTAGCTCTGAGGGAGGAGGATCACATTAACTTGGTACTTTAGCTTCAGAGTAGTATTTGATGCACATAACTGTACTAACGGACTATGTCGACAAAATGAATCCAAGTAACCATTTTGTGTATCCACCCAACAGTAAACCAATGTGACATCTCTCATAATTGGGTCTTTGAATTGAAAAAACTTACCAAGACCTCAATAACATTAGTTAAACAATGATGATTAGCAGCATGTGACTCGGGGATTATTGGACCTCCACCAAGAGAATTTCCCGCCATGTCCTGCTAATAAATTTACACAAACAAACAATGTACCCTAATATAATTCCAAGCAAAATTACATTTCCACAACCAAGAGATACACAGAGAAAAAAATCTTACAGAGCTATCATCGGACTCATATTCCTTCATCCACAGCTTAATTTCTGTAAAAAACTAAAAGTTGGGACTATCAACTCAGCCTCGATTTAACCATAGGATGGCACAAAAAAGTCAATACAAGAATCCCAGAATTTTCTAAAATAGAGGGATTGGTAAATAAAGAAACAACCTGCGAGAGAGCAATTAACAAATCTTTCACCATTTCCTTGGTTAACGAAGCAGAACCAGTTTCCTGCAGTGGAGTAGAGTTATGTTTAAGAAAAGAAAGAGACAGGGCAAGTACGTATCAGGTGGCGGCAAAACTGAGCTTACAGTGAAAGAAGGGAGGTAACGGTCAATTAGAGAACAGAGGCGTGAGTGTTCCTTCCCCATAACTTGCTTTTTCACCATAAACTGTTTGAACTTTTCAAAAATTTTGAAGTTCAGAATGAACCCACCTCCATAGCAATACAAGGCGAGGCACTCTCTTTTCTTCTGTTTCGACATAGTAAACTAGTGCGACATCCGTTTTTAAAGGAAAAAAATTTATCCAATTTACATGAATTTTTATAAAATTGGATAAATAAATATAATTTCCATGAAAATTTGTGCTGTGCGTGACATTCTACATGTAATATAAATGATATGTATATTTGCTTGTACAACTATACATAAATGGGAGGGATATATATATATAACAATAACAAACAACAATATTATCTCAAAGATAGTCTCAATGTAATTTTTTTGTTAAAAGACAGTTTCAAAGTTTGAAACTGCATAGAAACACTAAATATCACTT